>ML677334.1:37870130-37987630 GCA_007922305.1 Dermatemys mawii | reverse complement strand
AACCTAGCTATGTACTGTGAGTATATTATTGTTCTAGCTTGGTTAGCCTTGTAAGCTAGATACAAAAAAAGATTTGAATAGCACTGCAGTTCAAGCAGAGTTTCATAATTTCAGTATATTGGTCTGGCTGATAGTGACAGGTGGAACAGGTTATTTCTGAGCGTCTGTATTGTGGAATAGATCATTATGCCTAAAACCATATTATGGAGGAACTTTTGCAAAGTTTCAGATGAGCCTTGGTCCCATCTCTGCCCTTTTTTGAGACCCACATCTTCTGAATGCTGCGGGCCTGAATACAATCTTGCTTTGGTATAAATCCGATGTTAAGTCAGCTGAGATCAGAACCTGGCTTTAAGGGTTCCCTCCCATCAGTTCCCTCCAAATGATTTTTTTAGAGAGCTTTGCCTTGTACAAACTTCACCCTTTTAGGAGGTAGCAGAGGAAAAAATGGGTGTAAAAATACTACTAGAAGTGTGGAACAATGTGGCTGTGTTCTAGTTTCACTGAAGGACTTCGGGCAATTGACTTTACTGGCACTAAGATTTGACCTTCTGTATTTATAAAGGTCTATGGAAGACAAAAGCAATTTTAAATGTTATTACTGTCTATAAACAGTATTCTTTTGAGCAAGTTTGAATATTTGTGAGAAATGGTCAGTTGTTTGACATTCAATGTTGTTTGTTCAGCAGCCTTTTATATTTCAAGCATATCTTTTAATACAGACCTTTAACAAGAAGGGGTAGTACTTTTTACATAGGGTTACGAAAACTGGATGAACTGTCATATCATTTATTGATTCCATAGCTGGTTATCTAAGTGAGATGTCTTTTACAAAAACTGCTGATAGTGATTTGAAATATAAAAATGAATAATGGCTGTGCAGTACTTTAATATCTAAAGTACTAAGAAACCATGAAACCAGTGCTGAGATTCGCATACAGTCATTTAACCTAAATGTTTCTTCTACATATACACTGTCATCATTGCTAATTTTGAACTATGTTGAGTATTTGGAATAATTAAATGCACTTATTTTCCTTTTTTCTTTATTCTCTTTCAACAATTGGTGGAGCCATAGTTGTGTGCTCATGTAAGTGATAAATAGCATCACTAGTAAGAAATCACGATATTACATCAGCAAATTGCTCTGACTGTATTTTGTCAACTAACTTAAAAACATAGGAATAGTAAGTTTGAATTAGCCGGGTGGTCCATTTAGTAATACACTGTTTCCAACAGTAGCCAGTGTCAGCTGCTTCAGAAGAAGCTGCAAGAAGCCAGTAGCGGGCAATTATGCACATATTGGGAAATTTCTTCTAACCCAACGTGACATCAGGTGGCTTTCTTATGCTTTTAAGTATGAATGCTTACATCAATTCTCGTTTTGTTAATATTGTCTAATACTGTGGATGTTTGATTACCTATATAAAAGTCAAAACCTTTTTAGAATCCTTCTGAGCTCTTGGCCTCAGTGATATCTGCTGGCAATGAGTTCCATAGATTAATTGTGCTTTGTGTATTAAAATAAAAAATATTTGCTTTGATTCGTTGTACATTTTTTTTCCTTTCAGTTTTATTGCATATTTCGTTGACTGTATTAGGAGGAGGCAAATAGGAGTGGTAATTTACTTTGTCTACACCATCATTATTTTGTATATAGAACTTCTATCATGTTCCTTCTTATTAATTTCCTCTTTACTAAAAAGTTCACATCTGTTCAAGATTTTCCATTCCTCTAAATTGTTTTCCTAGACTGTTTCTTAAACCCTTTAATTTCTGCAGTGCGATTTTTCAGATGACCAGAACTGAACACACTGGTTCATGTCCTCGGCATGTAAATCTTGGTTCCTTGAAGTGAAGGGAGCTATGCCAGTTTACACCAAAGAACTCTGAAAGTAGGGTGATGTTACATATGTACACAGAGATGAACTGATGCCCAGGTCTTTTTCTTGAGCATTTACAGTTAATTTAGAACCTGGCAATAGGGACAAGTAGTCCAAGTTTTCTTTCCATTGTACATTACCCAGCATTTGTCCACAAAAAATTTAATCTGCTACCATGCTTCCCATTAACCTAGTAATTTTTGTTTGGGGTTTGTTTTAGGTTCCCCTGAAGTTTCTCACAGTTTTCTTTGGTCTTGACTACACTTAGTAAATTTTATATTGCGTGCACATTTCCCCACCACACTATTCACCTCTATTTTAAGAGCATGCTTAAGTATATTAAATAACGTCAGCCTTAATATTGAATGTTAAGACATCCCTTTTCCATACTGAAAATTGACAACAAATACCTAATTTTGTTGCTTGTCTCATCTAATTTTCTAATCCCTGATGGAACTTTATCTCTTACTGCATAACTACTCAGTTTCCTTAATAGGCTCTTGCGGGTGATTATATCAAGACCTTTTGCCTCCTCCTTCCTGGTCCCCTTAAACATTGGGTATTGCTAAGCAATCACCTGTTTTATTTAGGGAGAGTTCTGTGGTTTGGAATTATTGAATGGTGGTATTATGAGGTTATATGGATTAATTAACAGAATCCTCAAATAGAATATATAGGTATATTTTACAAATGTACCATCATAGATCACAAAACATACTAGGTTAGATTTTCAGGTGCACTCAGTAAAGTGCTGGGCACAGCTGAGGATGGATACAAAGAAGCTATTGTTGCCTCCTAACCCCACAGCTAGTTATGTGCTTGTCTGGTCCCTGGCATAGTTTCTGCTCTAAACTATACTGGCTTTCTTCGGATCTGGCTGTTTCAGTGTTTGGGATGACCCTAGCACTAGCCACATTCCCATTTCCTGGGGGATACCAAATGTGTGCGTTAGAGTCAATTCGACACCATCTGGAAATTCCTTCGTGCCAATAGAATCATTCACTTTCCTGATGTTTAGAATTTAAGTCCTTGTTCCGTAGACCAGCTCAAAGATAATTTAATAAAGTCGAGGATCTAGCCCATCACATTTTCCATCTTATCAGGATGTTTTTCTTTTTGTGAAGATTAAGCATTTTACTCCATTTTCATGGATATATTTTGTTCAGGATAAATTTGTATTGATGAATCCGGAGTAGTCTTCCATATCTGCTTTAGGTCCCAGTGCAAGGGAAACTATATATTTTTGCTGTGTTAGTGAACTATGGAATGGAGAACTTGCACATGTGCTCTATGCATAGGGCTGTGGAACTTATGTGATGTCTTTGCCTGCCAGAACATGGCTGAAGGGCAGAAGATAGTGTGTTGTCAGTATGGCCATTGTGTCCACACCCAGTTTGGATCAAAATTACCAAATCCCTGCATAAGAGGAGAGCAGCAGGATGTGTCTGTGACTTAACTTTTTTCCCACTCTGGTATCTTACTGTAGCCTCTGCAGGATTGGGGTTGAAAATTCTGCCCTTCAGCATTATGATATTGGAGGATTTTTTCTGCATAAACAGATTAGGGCTTTTATGCTTCTTTTCCAGGATTTGGGCATATGCTTTTAAGACTGAGGAAACAGTCATACATAACTACAATGCAAGGAGAAAAGCTAATTACTTGTGAGTCACAGAATATGACTGTTGGACTCTTATGGTTAGGTGTTATGGTTAATATTAGAAACTCACTGTACTCTGGACATAGCTGCAAGTATTGGCAGCAACTCCCATATTTCAAAAGTGGAACATGCTATTAGATGTTTTCTCTATTATTGAAGAATCAGGGTCTGTATTGTAGCTTTATTTCTTTCATTCTTTTAAATTCTTTAATTATATCAAAGCCTAGCTAATTAACAAAATATTATGCATAGATGCATTTTACCACAATATGCAACCTTTAAGCTATAAGCTACTAAAACTACTGTTTGGCTTTGTTTTAAAACATGTCTAGTAAATAATATTTTATGATTCACTTAATACTGCCACCATTATGTGATTCTTGGAAAATGTAAACACAGGAAAAATTAGAATAGTGAATCAGATAGGAAACAATCTCTGAATTGCAATGGTAGATTTAAGTACTGTATTTTAAAAGTACATGCTATCAGATGTATGAATATATGTCTGACTTTGTTGATCCTAACCTGATTGAGACAAATTCCTTTTATAATATTAATAGCACTTAAGATTTCATTTTTCTGGTGTACACTAGAAAAATGTAAGTAAGATTCCTGGGGAGAACATTGTCTTAAGCATTTGCTTTATCTGTACTTTCCAGTAGATGGCTACAGTTTACTACCAAATTGCAGCTATAATAGATTTTTTACAGTAAGTAAATCAGAAGATGAAGGTTGAATTACTATAAATGAGTTGACCTGTACATTTTTCTTATTTCATGTGCTTAGTCATGCACTATTCACTATTTTTCTTTTTTTTTCTTTTTTAAAGTTACCGAAAGATGTTATAATGTTCTTGTTACTTCTGAGAGCCAAGATTTTGTAGTGTAAATATTATTTTTGTTTCTGTCCTAATTTTCTAATATTTCTAATTTTGCAGTACTAGAGGAGTGCTCATAATATCTGAATACAAAATGAACTGGATCATCCAAGACTGTGTGTTAGTTTTATAAAGTGGATACTCCCAAAGTCTCAACAGCCTTCTTATTTTGTTACTGTTTTTAGACATTATAAATGGAAATGGAGCCATTTATCTCTTGCTTTTGTCAAGTCGACTTTAGCTTTTATTGAAGCAGCTGTTTTCAAGTGAGCTTTTTCAGTATTAAGCGTGAAGTGATATCTTTACATAGATGAAAGTTTGTTTATACTTACATTTCATTTATGTTGTATATTTTAGTGCTTCATTATTCTGAATTTCTATCCAGATCCTTTTTTAACTTGATTTGCATACAACTAAGATGATACAGAGGAATTTTTTTTAAACCTACTTGAAAAGCAGCTTGCTTCTGAAGAATTAGTCATTAGCAGTACATGGAGTTCTTTTAAAACTTGTATTAGTCTTTTATACAGTATGAGGTACTTCATAATACAGTACTGAAGTAATAATATCCCTATTGACTTTCCAGCCAGGTTCATAAATAGAAAAGGGAAATATCAGACCAAATCATTTTGAATTCATGGTGTAAATTAGTGTATATTTTTATCATGTTTTGAATATGAAGGAAATGCTCAAAATGACTCTTATCTTTGCTAGTGTATGCTGCTGTGAAATTTCTTTTAGTTATATAATATTTCTAAGCTACATCTACAAATCTTTCAATTTTTTTCTTACAGCAGCTGCTAGCTGAGCAGAGCAATTTAAGGTGGAGATTTTTGTTATTTTACAAATGAAAATGCATTTTGTGCATTAACTGTTATGCTATATTATTGCAATTTTAGATTCCTTTGCAATCAACTGCCAGTTTATATAGCTGGCTACAACTGCTTAATCTATTATTAATAAGCAGTAGTACTGAGCTATACAAATGATAAAAATGTGCCAGTTTGATACAGGAATTTCATTTCATATCTAGACTACATACAATTCTTTATGCTCTACCATGAAGATAAATGTTTTAATTATTTATAAATTCTTTATATTTTATAATATCGATTTAGAGATTCATTCATTATCATTGAAATATATTAAGAGAGGCCTCAACTGTAACTAAAATATTTACCATTTACCCATTTGGTTACAATGTCCCTAGTAACAGTGTCCAAAGAGTCATTTATTATCAAAATAGATTTACAGTTTTAAAATTGTGTCAAGGTTCTAGAGAATAGATGAATGTTTTATTATCTTTTGATACCAAACATCAAATATGCTGCATTATGCATGGAAAACATCAGCTTTTTGTACTTTTATATTTTTATTTTATCCACAAGGTTCAGTAAAGGAGTTGCTCATCTTTAGAGGACAAAATGTTTTTGACTCCACTTTGAGAACATATATTTTAAGTTTATCAAAGAACACACCTTTTTAATAATGTAAACAATATTAGTTCTGTCCCCTCTGGTGGTCCTGGAAACAGGACACACAGACAGAATGCTTTGGTCCCTAAATCACAGAGATATTTCAGCTGCCCTAGAGAGCACCTGGCCATCTTTAGAACATTTAAGTCATGACAAAGATAGTACCTGGAGGGCAATTGTAGACAGGACAAGGAATGTACAGTAATGAGTCCCTGTAGCACCTTCATGAACTATAGAGAGGGAAGCAGAAAAATTAGTAGGGTAACAATTGTGCCTGCGTGAATTTCTAGTCATTTGAATTTTGTCTAATCACATATTTACATTTCTTGAATTTGTTTACCTAATTATTTAGGAAGAATTTATAAATTTATTAAGCAAGCTCATTGTTTTTATTATGTAATATGCTTTCTACATTAAGGAGGTCTGCAAATGATTTACTTATTTGCTGTGAATTAGCTGTCCCCCCTCCTTTGGGATTTAATTTCAGCTGAATTTTTATGTCTCTTTTTTATGTTCTTCCACTTTATTTAATATATTCAAACATAAAAACCAATGTTAAGTTTTGCCTTAAATGGGTGAAAAATACAAAATTCATAACTGAGTCTGAAAATCCATTCTTAACCTCCCTTCATGTGGGTAGATACAGAAGTTTCCAAAGTGGCAAATTGTTAATGGACCAAAATGACTTATGGTCATTATACCACTTTTTCAGGTAATGTAATAAATCTAGTCATCAAAGCATGGTCTCTCTCTTCTCCCCAATCTTTGCAGTGGCATGTGCTCTAACAGTGCTTGCTCCTCCCTGGGATGATAACCAAAGCTTGGACTTCACTGGTCTTATGTTGGGCCCTAATACTTTATCCCATCCAGTGTTCTGGACTGCCTTTTCACTGCATTGTCCAAACTGCCTCCCATTTTGTATTGCAGCTGCAATTACCACACTTGGGTGACCAATAAAGCCGCCCGCCTAGAATGGTATTCCATGCTGTTCCTCCATTAGCCACTAGGGAGTGTTAAAGTGAGACAGTGAAAATAATAGTCATCCTTCCTGCCCCTTCTAAATGAAAATGCTATTGTAACTTTACCTACAAGCGGCATTCTAACTCTCCTCTGTAGTATAAAGAATTTTTAGCATTAGAGACATTTATCTTTATGATCTTCAGAAAACATTAAAGATAATATGCTGAACATTTATAAGTAAAAGTGAATTCTTTATTTGTAAGTTGTGTATGCCTGTAATTTTGCTAACACATCTAGTTAACAGTAAACTTATTTGCATAATTTTGATGGTAAGTTCATCATACCTGTCTGGGAAAGAGGTAAACATTTTTAATCTGATACTTGCTGAAAAACAGCGACTTGTCTTTATCTAATTATTTCCTTAAAGGTTGTTCAGCAAATGCCATGTATTTCATTAAGTGCATGCTTACTTAGAATAAGACAAGATATTTACATTTTAGTAAATCAAGAATCACGGTACAATTGTGACTGCCTTAGAAACACATTTTGATACTTAGGTGATTTCAGAATTCAACATAATAGCATGCCATCATATATAACAAAATACTAAATGCATCTTTGAAAGGTGATATATATAAAATGCACCCTTTTCTACACATACACTGTTTCAGTGAACTTTTTTAAAATTAGAAATATAAGAGAGGGCAAATGCTCCTGAATTCTGTCCTTTTATCTGGGGATTTCAACAAAATTTAACAGGTACATTAGATGTGGCAGATATTGAGTCTATATGATATAGTCTTTTGGCTTCGATGCTCTCATAAAAATTAGCAGAGCTTTATGCAGTTACAGTGTGCACTAAATTTGTACTCAGAATCAATAAATAAAATATTTAAAGTTTTCCTAAAGAATAATTTTGTTTTGGTGTATCTGCAGACCAAAAATAAATGTTGTTGTGGATTGTATTTTTTTTTTCCATAAGAACCTCAGAGTTACTGCATTTATTTTACCTTTGTAATTGTCACTTGCTTCTGTCATTTGGTTCTTTTACAAGTTTTTTTCAAATCTCTCCTTTCTCTTCCTATTTCCCCACCCCTCTCTGCATTTAATGCTAAAGTATATTTTGGTTCTGAATATGTATTATACTGTGCAGTCTGCATAATAATTTCATAAGAATTTAGTTTTCTGTGATTTAAAGATTGAAAATGACAAAAGTGCTGGTCATTTTTAGGCTCATTTTAGCCCTATTAATGAAATGATTTTGCATTTTTTTTAAAGAAACAGTTTTATGAAATTACAAATTACTAGAAATAAGGTTTTATTTTTTATTTCAAATGTTAGATTGTCCCTGAACAAAGCAGAACAAGTTTTATGTAGAATACTGCTTATGAAAACAACAAACTGATAAATATATGTAGCATTACATGAAAAAGATATGATGATAATTGACTTTTGCACAATATTTAAATGAGCATGGGTATAAATAGGAATATTAACTACGAACACAAATACATTGTGTAAGCTAATGCATTAGTCTTGAATATTTGTACATGAGTGAACAATTATTCTAAAAAGTTGATAAGTGTAGGGCCAAAAGTCATATTGAAACAAACTGTTCAGGTAGTGGTGATGGAAGACATGTTTGATAGTTGTGTTTGAGATATAAAAAGGCAAAACATTTGTGGATCTTTTAATGATTACAGTTCTTGATAGCTTTCGTAAGAGTGCACATAATTTGTGACAATTCCAATAAAAAGACATGGCAGCAAAACTTTTTGAGTTAGCGGCAAAGTAAATGGGGCAGGTTTTGCATTTTGAACTGAAATCGTATGAACTGTGATTGAATTTGTCGTGAAAGTGTGTCAGAATTAATAAAGTATTTACGTGCAAGGTTGCTAGGCTTTGCAGACTGTTTAAGGCTGAGGATTGGTTAACATGAAAAGTCTTTCCTATGTATTTGGTATAACACAGCAAAGGACAAGTGTACTTCTGTGCATTTTGGATCATAATGCCATTTCTCATTTTAAACCATTTTTGTCAGGACACCAGGCAAAACAATGATGCTTTGAGGACGTAATTAAAGATATTGTTCAAAGAACAACTTTCTGCATATTTGAATTATTACTGTCATCAAAATCATACAAATATGGAAATATGATTGCCAGAAGCACATAAATCAATGATCAGCATGGCCTCAAAATCCAATAAATATGTAGAGTTAAATACTTTAAAATGCAAATTGCATCTGATAATTTGCATATGGTAGAATTTAAAGGAAATTTTGTTGCTTAACAACCTCTAAGGTAGCAGTTAGGGCTATGGGTAAACATAGATTTTTTTATTCATCATTGGTCAAGTTGCAAGATTTGATAAATGATAGGAGACTGCTTTCCTTGGTTAAAATGACTGCATTCTTTACCGAATTCTAAAACTGCCTTGAAGTCATCTGAATAATTAAGAGTTAATTATTCTTCATCCATCTAAATCAGAAAAGGACAGATTTAGGGAAGGAATTTATAATTTTTGCCTCATGTCCTGTCATGTCGTAATGTGATAAACTAAACTGACTCCAAATAATATCTAGTGACCTTATAGTAATTACGCCTCACAAAACATTTTGGTTGCAATTTTTTAATTGCTTACATCGATTCCAGAAACTACATGTTAACAGCCTCTGAAGTTTAATTGTGTTCAAAAGAAAGCAATATAAAATTCATGTTCCATTACTATTATATTTTAGGTTCATCAGTGTGAATAACATACAAGTTCCCCTACTTCATTTGTGGGATAGCAAGAGTGGCTCTCTCTTTTTTTTTTTTTTTTTTTTTTTTTTTTTTTAAAAACAAGCCATTACTTTTAAAGGGTAATGAATTTTTTCATCAAATGCTTTGTAAATTTTTAATTTTAAAATAGTAAGCTTTCCTTCAAGAAAATAAAAAAAGCCCCAGTCTAGCAACAAACTTGTGATTTTTAGTGATTTAGTAGAGTTTGAATGTTTATTTAAGACTTACCTTTTTAAAAATATCTGAAATTATTTTTGCTAAAATAAGGTCAAAAGTAAATCAGGGAAAGTAGTTGCTCATTTTTTGTATACCATATAACTCCTTTCAAAGAGAGGCAATTCCAGAATTCAAAACTGAAACCTTTTATATTTGTTAATTTTAAAACTAAAAAAAGATTTTCTTCAAAAGCTACACTTTTACAAATGTTTACTGATCACAAGAGGAATTGTAATAAAGAAATCAATATGCATGATCCCTTTTCATGTTGTACAACAAGGTTACATTGTTAGGTTAAATACAGGCTGCATTCCTTTTCAGAAAATCAATTTGCTGGATAGTCAGCAATAGCTAGTGTCTTCTCAACAAGTCATTTTACGTTATGCACACAGTAAATTCTCTATTGATGCCTTCAAATTATGTTGGCTAGTAACAGTATCTGTAAGCACTCTTGGAAGAGCATTAACAGCTTAAAAGAATTGTGCACACTCATTATTTAATATTCCTCCATGAAGCAAACTGATAAAATGTATTATGTCCTTGCTAATTGAAAAGATACATAAGACCAGTTTTATAACATCCCTTTTGAAATCTTTTAAAATATTTCTTTCATAATAGTAACAAAATAGATTGAATGGTAGCAAATATTGCAGATTTATGTTGAGAATGTGGTGTTTACTGAATTTTGGAATTTTTTTTAGGACTTTAATTATACATTTTAAAAAAGCCTGTAGGCTGCTAAGCAGTTGTTTTTTTATATATATTTTAAAAATATCTGCATTGAGTCTGCAAAATAGTACCAGGTATTTGCAAAGATAATCTATTACCTGCATGGGTTCCCAACAAAACAGAGGGGAAAAAGTTAGTGACTGTACTCAACCTCCTGAGACATACGATGGCTTAAAAGCTGGATTTTATAAGACAAATATATGAAAACATGGTTTATTTTCAGATCTTGTTTTCTCAGAACGTAAAATTATGTCTTTTTAAAATGCTTTGACCATTTTTGATGCATCTGTTCAATTGTAAAGACAATCTTTTGCTTTTTGTGTGTTTTTTACTGAACAATTCTTGATGGACTCTGACTTTTCCTTTTATTTCTGTCAACACAATTACAGTACATTAGAGCGCACCCTGATCCTACTTGTTTGCCTGTTATGCAGTGTATATGTTTAAATCATAAGCATGTTCATTTAGATATTTCAGTCTGATCATGCTGAATGTCTTGCAGCAACACATATTGATGTCTATGGAACATTAGATGATACTTTCAATCTTAGTTATTCATTCTAGAAATTGTAAAATGTAAATATATACATTTTGATCACTTATGTATCTGAAAAACCTAATTTTCCAATTTGCTATTTGTATGTCAAAGCATTTTTATGCCCTAAGTAAATTCAGATTTTAATTGGATAAGATTTCACTCATCAATATTTGAATTTACTTATGTCATAATAATAGCTAGAACTTGGATTAGAAGAACATCCAATTTAAGCACATAGTTAGATCTAAAGATTAAACATTGTTAGTAGAAACTACATTTTAATTTGCTGTATCAGAAAAGGTATAAACTACCTTTTTAAGGTGGGTTGCATTTAATGTTAAACGTTATTTAGGACAGCATTTTAACTATATAGATTGCTTTGAGAATAGCTACACCAATTTCAAAGAACTTGCTAGGCCAAAAAGAAATAATCAGGAAGACATGGCCATGCGTTATTTTTTCTGGCCGAAAAAGAGAGAGAGAGAGAGAGAGAGAGAATAAAAATACTTCATATAAATCATTATTTAGAAACCCTGGCTTGCTGATTGTTGCAGCATTCTTGTTAAAGATCTGAATTACCCAAACTGTGTAAACCAAGCATAGTAGCAGACAGAAAAATACATTCAACTAGTGGGATCATGGATCTGTTTGATTCAGGTAATTGAAAGTGTTTCATACTATTATTGCAACTTGAAGGCTTGTTTAACTGTCTAACTGTCAGTCAGTTTGGATGGTGAAAAGTATTCGATTGTCACTGTGTCAGTCAATAGAGATGAGAACTGTCTGCCTAATGGATTTCTTTACGTAGATGTCTGTATGGAGGAAGAAGTAAAATCAATGTGTTGTCATGTGCAAGTACACTGCATCAAACTGCCAGGTGAAATGCAACTGTATTTCTGTAACATCTAAATCCTTGTATTGTTTGTGGAAGACAGACAGATGCTTTCTTTATTTACAGGTAGTGAGCTCTATATGGTTATACATGAAGGTTTATTTCTGAGCATTTTTGGCATAGATTTTTGTCCCTCAATATATTTCCAGTAGTTCCTGGTTTTCTTTCTTTTTCTCCTTAGTAGTCTCAGGGATTGATATTTATAAACCATGATTTAATTTAATGGGAAGAAACTTAGATTATGGTCGCCAAAAATGTAGAGCCCAGATGTTGTTTCCTTTATATATCTGACTTGGTAGGTGTTCACTGCTTGGGCAATATTAATGTCTATATATTGAGCTACACTTGTTTTTTTTGGTAGGCTTGTGTCTGGTATGCTATCTATATTTAATAGATAATTAATTGACTCCATATGACTAAAAGAGGTTTCATTAGAGTGGATATTTTATAGACTCATCCAAATCCTGCTTCCAGGAGCTTTGACAATGACTTCATTGTCACTAGGATTTGGTCCTTCGTTCTTACTTTGGGTAGTGCTTTGTGCGATTTAAACGTAACAAAATTTAAAGCAGCTCAGTTACTTACCACTTTTTGTATCAGCTTCTTTTCAGTGTTATCTTCTGAAAAGTACCAGGTCATTTCAGGGTGGAGCAAGAATTCTCAACTTACCTTATAATTTTGAGCCCAATTGTTAATTATTATTACTATTAATTAAAATTGTTCAGTTTATGGAAATGGCCAGAGGCCTCAGTCAGGATTGGATCCTAGTTTTGCCCAGTGCAGTATGGACACATACGAAGATATATTCTTTGCCCCAAGGAGCTCAAAAAGCGAAGAGAAGAAATGGTATGTCCAGGTTGGAAAGAGAAGAATATAGTTAGATAGATCCAGTTGGTATATAAATGTATATATTTGCATTCCTCTCCTCTCCTAAATTGAAAATATATAAAGTTCTAATCATTTCCTTCTGCCACAAAGGTAGGAGTTGAAAATGATCTCAAATTAATGAGCTTAAATGACAGGCAGGATGGTCAGCTGTGACAGAGAATGGGGAGGTGAGGCCGTGGAGAGAGCTTGGGGCTTGGCTACACTTGCACTTTATATTGCAATAAAGCCTCCCAGAGTGCTCTACCTTACTCCCCGTCCACACCGACAAGGCACATATAGCACTCAGACTGCCTGGCTGGAGGGCTCCCTGATACTCCACCTCTCCGAGAGAATTAACAGCTGTTGCGTATTGGGTGAGATGCTTTAGGATCAGTGTGAACGAGGAGTTAAGTTACTGCACTCTGATTGACCTCCGGAAACAACCCATAATCCCCTTCAATCAAGTGGTCTCTCTTTCCTTTGTTGTGAAATGGTTGCAGGAATGCGGAAGTGCCGTTTCAAAGCTCTGTTTCAGACAGCCGCTGCTTATCTGCTACACGGCAAAGTAAACAAAGCAAACATTTACTGAGTGAGTGAGAGAGAGGTGTGGAGGGGTCTGAACTTACAAGATAGCGTGCCGACACACTCTCAGCACTCCAAAAACCCATTCTCTCTTTCCCCACATACACACAACACACTCCACCTAACCTCCCCTCTTTTGAAAAGCATGTTGCAACCACTTGAACGCTGGGATAGCTGCCCATAATGCACTGCTCCAAATGCCACTGCAACTGCCGCAAATGTGGCCACGCCAGTGTGCTTGCAGCTGTCAGTGTGGACAAACTGGAGTACTTTCCCTAGTGCACTCTCTGAATGCTGATTTAACCCAAAATGCTCTACAGCTGCAAGTGTAGCTAAGCCCTTGGAATGAAAGATCAGGAGTTCAGTTTTGACCTTAGAAGTTCATTTAAGTTTAGAATGACAGCAAAACATATAGGGGAAGATCTGAGAATTGACGATGGGAGATATATGAGGAGAAATACATAATGATTAGCATTATGCTAGAAATTAGCATAATGATTGTTATACCTCTGTGAGTGGATGAGATCATTATAGAGAAGGTATAAAGGGAGAAGAGGAGCAGAGCAAGGACTGATCCTTGTGGGAACCGACAGAGATTCCAGTGGAAATATTCATTCAGTGAATAGGCTGGATGATTCCAAGTACTGAATACAGAATATTAACTTCCTGGGCTATACAGCTTCCACTTTTCAGATGGTATAAGGGTCCTGCTAATAACAGCCTCGTTCATTACGCAACCTTTATTCGTTCCCAGAACACAGTCCAACCTATGCAGTGAATGAGGCAAGACTTCCATGGAAAAAAATGGTATGTGATTTTGTAACTGAAGACCACAATGGGCAGAATTAAAGTTGCACAGACACATACATTTTTAAGGCCAAAAGGAAATATTATGATCATGTAGTTTGACCTCCTCCTACTTTACAGAGGCCATAGAACTTCACTCAAGCAACCTTAATTCTGGCATTTCTAACTTATGAATATTTGACTTTGCAACCAGTTTTTTTATTTAGCTTTTGTATGTCATTTCTTGGGGGATTTATTTTTATTTGTTTGTTTGATTTTTAAAGAAAGCACAAATTTCATTAAGTTGTGTGTAACACTCCACATCATTAGCAGGCTTTGAATCTTTAGCATTGCAGCACATGGGCCTTTTGCACAGCAGCACAAACCTCTAAAGAATTAGCCTACTCCTGCTGGCACCTCTTGTAGTTCTCTTCTGTGAGCCTTCCTCTAGAGAAGGATGTTTTACATTGGTTACAGATACAATATCAGAATACTTATATTTGGCAGATTGTTTCTGAAAGACAGTGTAACTGTGTGGCTGAGAATTGGATTTACCCTGTTGGAGATCTGGGTTTTAGTCTCATCTTGTATTACTTCTCAGTGAGGTAGGAGTCCTTGCTCCATAATAAGGGCTGTGAATTGTGCAGGATTATTTACGCTAGTCTGTAAAAAACGTAGTGAGACTTTGAATGCATGATATCCTGGTTCTCACCAGGAAGAGGAGAAGGATCCATTTTGTCTGTGTCCCTTCCAGAGGTGCTGTGTGTGCAGCAAATTAAAGTGGGGATAGTACTGATAAAATGGTTGGTATTTCTGACAGTAAGCCAAGAACAATGTAGCATGCAAGACACAGGAATTGATGATTTTACACAGCTGAAAATTTAGTCAAATCTGCATGAATTGCCATGAGGCCTACAGATGGCACAACCTTGACTCTAGGGGCATTGTCCTTTCTCACCTGCTGAAAACCATGACTGAGCTAGAACTGAGTTTTAAGTATGCCAGATATTATTGTCTGCAGATTTTACTGTTATTTTTTGAATAGGTGATCTGTATAGTTTGTATTATTGTGTGTGACTTTTTATATAGTATGCCCTTTTAAAAAAATTACAGCGTTTAAAATATTGTACTTTATGTTCACTCATTAAAATCAGATTTGAAAGATATCTTTCAAAGATGGAAAGCTGCTGGGCTAATGATATTTACAATATAATAGTTAAAAAGCTCTATTAGGAAAATAAATTTAGAAAAGGAATATGGACCTGATCCTGCCATATTTACCTATACAATTTTTAGGTAATTAAGTTATAGTGGCTCCCCATTGAGTAAGGATTACAGGATCAGGACCAGTATTTATTTGGAGCTATAATCAATTTTTGTGACACTTTTTGATATTTCAAATAATTCAATTAGTTGGGGGGTGGGGCAGTTGGTTAAATATGTCTTATGAAGTTATTTATTTAAAATGCTTTATGTTCTGCAAAGCATATAAATATAGGATGTGAAAGGAAATCACTGTACCACAGCTGATTTAGATTTTTGTTATAAAAACAACCTTTACATTTAAAATCTTGAAAGATAAAAAAGCAGCTATTTTTTTCTATTTTTTTTCTTTGTACAGTTTCCCTTTTAGAAATGTGTAGATTGCTGTGCACTAGACCAGTAGCCTATCTACTCAAGTTTCTTACCTCTTACATTCACCAGTACTAGATGCTCAGAGTATGTGCTAGAAACCCCATATTGACCAGTTACGTAATAGCATGCCCATAGGGAAAGTTTCTTCCTAACCCTGGTCAATTAATGGTTGGCTAGTGCTCTGAAGTCTGAGGATTTATGCCCTTTATTAATTTTTATTTATGCTATCTAATATAACTGCATATATTGTTGTTATCCTTAAACATGTTTAATCTTTTCATAATGCTACTAAACTTCAGCCCCAGTATTATCTTGTGGCAATAAGATCTTGCTGATATTGATATAATTTTACATATTTATTTTGGTTTTGATTTCCTACTTTTTTACCATCTGAGTTCCTGAAAAGTTGCATTACATATATTGTTTCATTTCATCCGTACGTAGCTAGTAAACCAAAAACCTTTTCTTGTAAAGAAAAATAACAACAGTAATTTCATCATTGATAACACAAATATAAATTATTGTATAGGCAATATGGATTATAAACAAAGTTAAAATAAAGTTCATAGAGTAGAAACTCAAGATGATTCTTTAATAACACTTCAGCTGTGATATTAGAAGATAATAGTCCAGTATTTGACTTAAAGATTGCTCAGAGTGTCTTTCTAGGTCCTTCATGATTTTGGTTTAAATAGTTATCTCTAGTGTAAAAACCCCTCTTTCCAATCCAAGTCAGCCTCTGCTCGAATCTTCAGAGCAACAGTTATCTAAACTCAGGGATGTCTGCTTGTTATAAAGGGGCTGTGGTAGCGTTGGCTGGAAGCCCCGAGCCCTTTAAATCACCCCTGGAGCTACCAGCTGCAGAGGTGACTGGGAGCCCCTGGAGCTTGGGGGCAATTTAAAAGGCCCGGGGCTCCAGCTGCCACTACCACAGAGGAGCCCCCTGCCCTTCAAATCGCCAATGGAGCCCCAGGAGCTCCCAGCTGCTGCCACTACCCAGGGCTCTGGCAGAGATTTAAAGGGCCCGGGCTCTGCTGCAGTAACTTATCTTTTGCCCTATAGAAAATTCCCTTCTTTAATACTCCAGTTGACTGTCATCTGTCACATGCCATTGGATTTGTTTGTATGTAGACAAGATGAAATGCATTGTGGGAGACACCTTCAGAATCTTGTAGGTGGAAAATCACTTCTGCATGCTTTTCCAGTTTCTTCTCAGAGTAATTTTAAAGAAAATACAGTGTTCCTGCAAGTCTCTCTGCATCCCTCTTGGTGAAATTGATTTGATATTAGAATCTATTTTCTGTGGCTTTTTGTGAATCAGTGATGTGTCTCATTCGAGTATGAAGATTGAGTTCTTACAGGCATCTTTGCATCTATCTACTTGGAGTATTAAATGAGGAACTTTTCTATAGGGCAAAAGATAAGTTATCAAGTTTAGTAATCTTTTTTATTTTTATTTTTTTTGCAGCTAATGCAAAATGAATTCCCAGTGACTATTTTTACTTCTACAGTACTAGTATTATTAATTATTTGTATTAACATGGTGTCTAGAAGCCCTAGTTATTGACAGGAGCTTATTGTGTTAGGTGCCCAGGTGGTCAGATAGCAAGCTACTGCTGTTCTGTGTAACTTGTTATTCAGAAAAAAGTACATCTTGCAATGACAGAATGTAACCATTTTAGTGGACTTCTAATCATACAAGGACCATCTGTAAATGATGAACATAAGATTATTTTGAGGCTGCAAAGGGTTCAGAAAAGCTTGTCATAGCTATACATAACGTCACCTATCCCCAGATGTTAATATGTAAACAAATGTACATTATGTATCTTCCCCAACAAAATATCCAGAGTTTTTGGTTTTCTTTCTTGATTTTTTTAAAAATTTAATTCATAATACAACTATGTTGACTAAGCTGTATTTGCACCTAGGTGTATTTTTGATATGTATACTGTGACGGAGTCAGACCAGAAGGGTATAGGAGAGTGCTGGAAGGCAGGTATATCAGCCTCAGGATGTGTAGGTCCCTGTTCCCTGGATAGACAAACAAAGGCCATTCCAGGCCAATCAAGACACCTGGGGCCAATTAAGAACCTTCTAGAAAGGAGTAGAAACAGCTAGCCTGATTGGGACACCTGAAGCCAATCAGGGACTGGCTGAAACCAGATAAAAACCTCCCAGTTAGTCAGGTGGGCTGTGGGTGTCAGGAGCTGTGGAAGGAAGTTATGCTGTTGGTGAGACTGAGTGTTGGACAACATATCGTACAGAAGGAAGGAGGCCCTGAGGTAAGGGTGAAGTGGAGTTTGAAGAAGCGGAGACTGCTGTGGGGAAGTAGCCCAGGGAATTGTATTGTGTTTTGTGCCTAAAAGGTCAGCCATCTTAGCTGATACTATTAGGGTCCCTGGGCTGGAGTCCGGAGTAGAGGGCGGGCCTGGGCTCCCCCCTTTCTGTCTCCCCAAATTACTTACTGAGAAAGGGAGGACACTCTGGGGCCTGCATGCGTTTCTGAGGCCCCTAAATCTGCCAGGAAGTGCAGGACCCACAAATACAGACTCGGAACTTTGTCACAATACTTATCAAAAGTCTGCCTCATATCTTGCAAGTTAATTACAGGACGGAATTACTTCTGATTAACCCTTGAGTTAATACAGTTTAATCACTGTTGCTACTTTAGTTACAGTATACAGTTTCTGTACACTGCTACCTCGATATAACTCTGTCCTCGGGCGCCAAAAAATCATACTGTGGTCTAGGTGAAACCTTGTTATATCGAAGCCAGACACGCTGAGGTGCTGATCCACTGGATCGCGCAGCCACGCCCACCGGAGCGCTCCTTTACCGCATTATATCAGAATTCACTTTATATCGGGCCGCGTTATCTCGAGGTAGCAGTGTACTTGCTAAATGTTTCTGATCATTGAAGGATCCATATATTAGAAACATACATAGTCATGTTAGTAATAATCCTCCTCCTGCATTTCCTCTTCTGCTGGTTAATCTGTGTGAAAGAATGTGATCTTGGAATGATCCTGCCTTTACTTTCTCCCCCAACACTTGAATGGTGGGAATTAGTCCAAGTGTGGCAAGTGGATTTGCCATAAATTTGGGTCACGATACTTTGGTGAGGTAGGAAGAGCATGCAGACAGCTTGTGGACCACTTAAGTCGATCTCTTGGTGGCATTTCTCGTTGTATAACTTGCTTACATTGGGTTATAACAGCTTGAAATAATAAAACTGCGTGTAACTACCATTAAGCTATTTATCATATACATGGTAACTAATGCATTTTTAATTTAGTTTTTATTATTATATATGTATTAAGAAGTGTATTGTTTTGCCCCTTTCCAGTTAATACAAACATTCTTTTCTCCTGATGAATGATGTGTTCTGTGTTGGCTTATGCATTCTTTTTTGTAGTAGATTTATGCAGTTCTTTATGTATGGTACATGTTATTGCTACAAGTTGGGGAATATATAGTCTGTACAGTGTAAAGAACAGTATGTCAGGCACATTCTCTGGGCCCATTTCTATCTCCTTTTTGCTAAAATAAAGATAAAAAATAAATTGTCTAATATTTACTGTTACCCAACAGTGTCTGACTTCCTTTTGCTTTTTAAAACATCTTGTTTATTTAGTAGCTATTAGTAATTAGTATTAATAATATATATTATATTTCTGATATTTGAACACACTGGAGATTGCAATAGTGGAGGCAATCAGTAAAGAACAAAAGCAAACTTGTTTTCTATAGTATATTTTACCTTTATTGCTTCCGTCAATTCTCTTCTCCTTTTCGAATTATCAGTCTGGTCATACACCTCCTTCTTAATACCTTTTTTAATTTTTTATAAGACTGACTACATAATCTTCCTTTTAAAATAGTTTCCTTCATTGTAGTGACAGTATGTGGGCCCATATTGTTAGTGAGCGACAAGCTGTCTCAGTTAGGCTTTCCATTGTAAGGTGGGACTTCATTTGCATAAAAGTAGTATGGAAGCTCCATTTTTTTAGGCAAGCCATTGTTCTTCATTTCTTTTGCATACCTTTTACTCCTGGGAGGAAGCCCCTTTGTACAAGCTGGAGATGAAAAGACTTCTGAGTTATTTAGCGAGAAACAAGCTCTTCAATAAATTGTGACAGTTATTTGTAGCGTACGGTCCCAACTGTAAAGGTGAGCATGTCTAAATTGAGGCTGTCAGAATGTATTGTGAGTTGCATTTCTCTGTGCTAAGAACATGCCGACAAGCTTCTCTCTGAAGATCTCAAAGCTTGTGTTACGTAGATCTGCTGTGCTACTTCCTGGGGCTCCCTAGACCTACATAATTTATGAAAGCATTACTACTTATTTATGTTCTGATGCTAAAGTAAATGTCCATTTTGTTTGAGTAGGTTTTACAGCCTCTCTTCTCAGATACTTAGCTCTTTCTTGTGACACTGTCTCTTTCATGCTCCAAGGAGCAGGGCATTTCTGAATACCTGAATTATATTTAAATGATGGAAAAATCTGGATTTACTTAGTGTTAAGTACAGCTCTCTGAGAAGGGGAACTTCCTCCTTGGATCCATAGACTAGTCAGTTTGATCACTTGGGAGCTTTCTAAATGTGGTAGAGCTGCTGAAATAGATTGAAGATTTGTTCATTCATTGCATAAATGTATAGGAGACAGCAGATATATCATACTGCAGAACATACCTTGGAATTTCTATTTTATCAGCATGTAATTTCTTAGCAGTCTAAGAAACATGGATCCAAGGAAAAGGTTACTTATACCGGACTATAATGAGCTCATGTATAATACTTGCCATCTGTCAATTCCAATGCACTTTGCAAAGGAAGGTAGGTATCATCTCCATTGTATATATGGGGAAAATAGGCAAAGTGACTAGCCCAGGGTGATGCTACAGGTAAGTGTCAAAGCTGGAAATAGAACCCACATCTCCTGACTACCAATCCAGTTCTGCTATTCACTGGATGGTGCTACCTTCATTAAATAAGTAACCTTTTTTCAAGATGTATAAATAATTTGCACAGTCCATTAAAAGCCTGCCCTTTAAGCACTCAACACTGTTCTTTTTAATCTGACACATCATGAAATAAGCAATTTTCAACGTGATCTACCTGCAAAATATTACTGCTTTTGCCTGGCTTATTCTGGGTCCCACCCCTAGACTGCTTTGTCGTTTCAGAAGAATGTTGGGTTCATTTAATGACATTAATAGCACTTAAATAAGTAGGCAAGTAACAAAGGTACCGAATGCTATTTATACTTTACCAAAACCTCCATGAATGTTGGGTTTCTCGTTGAGGTAGAAAGTCAAAAGCCAAGTGCCTTTAACCAACCCTGGAAATTCTTATGTTCCTGCATAATATGATCACTTCATAAAGAATTATTGCTGTTAGTGTTTTTAGAACGAATAAAAATGTCATGTTAATAGCTTATTTGGGAAAAGCATAATGGAGCAATGATAAAAATACTTTTACTGGTATGAGTGTGAAGGTTATTTCATTATAATATAACCACTATGGTTGAAATTCACTTCACCTGCAGATAGCCTGAGTAACTGAATTTTATGTGGGCAAAGAAATGTGTGATGATTGTGGAGATAAATTCTAAGTCCCAAATTCTAGACATGAACCAAGGTTACAATGCATCATCTTCTCTTTCACTCTGTAGCCCTGATCCTGCAATGGATTCCCTCTGGACGGACCATTGGTCCTGTGGGTGGCCCCATTGAAGTCCATGGGGTCCTGTGTGGGACCAGGAGTCTGCCCATGTGGTAAGGTGACCAGATGTCCTGATTTTATAGGGACAGTCCTGATTTTTGGATCTTTTTCTTATATAGGCTCCTATTACCCCCCACCCCGTCCCAATTTTTGGCATTTGCTGTATGGTCTCCCTACCATGTGGTGACTGGAGCTCTGTGGCTGAAATGGCTACTCTTCCATGCCAGTTACACATGAACCTGTGATCCTTTCATTGGACAGGCCCTGAGGCTGCCCTCCACTCCAAAGCAGACTTGGCATGGAGCCCCGCTTGTGTGTGTGTGTATATGTCTAATTAGATATAAAGTAGCTATCATTATCTGTGTTGTAAATATGTGGAAAATAGGCAAAGTGATGCTTTCAGGATTCCTAAAAAGGAATTCTCGGAGCAGCAATATGGGATCTATATTTATGATATATATGATATGTTAGGCAATATGTGAGTTCTCGGTGCAGGAGAAAAAATGAGGGATTTTTAAGGCAGTAAAATTCTTGTTTTCCTTGATTTGAGCCTTTCAGTGCAAGCCATCAGGTTGCAGGCCAAGAGGTTTGCCTTTCTGCTTATTGAAAAAGCTCTCAAGGACAAGGGTGGGTAGGCAGTGTTTCTCTCTTCCCTGCAAAATTGTGGGTTATATCTGAAAATGTTTTATCTTTTTGGTACGCTGCCTCTGCTGCAGGACGACAAAAGAAAACATAAAGAAACTGATCCAATCTATTCTGAGGCCTTGGAAAGCTACTGGATATTTATTACAACCACACTCTGAGGAAAAACAAAATACTTAGGAATGTTTTTCTGTTTCTTATTTTTATGCTAATTTAAATACTGCTGTACTCTGTAATCACCTTTATACATAGGATTCACGGTTATTTACTTAATATTTAATAATTTCATGCAAAGCCTGAAATGTTACTTACAATATATATAGCTTCAAATATTTGCACAGGAAGTCAAATCTTCCGACCAACATTTTATGGGAACTATTAAAGTGGTTTGGGGTTGTTTCTTTTAATGGTATCTCTTATTTTATGGTTGTGCATAGTATCTCACAGGATTTGAAATACCTATTGTTACATTTGGGAATATATATTTTTTTGCATCATATGTTCTTTAAACCTTCAGTTCTGAAGGATCAAGACTTACCCATTTTTTACATATGAACTCTCCAGTGATCTGTGTTTTTTGGGATCTAGATATTGTATCTGTGACTGGGACGAAGGGCCAAGCTGAGACTCAGGTTGAAGCCAGTCCTGCCCTGGGCCATGATTCTCCTGCCAGACAAACATCTCCTCCTTCTGGTTTGCTTCTCTTCCTCAGCACCTGAGTTCCATTTCCTGCATGCAACCATCAGTGAACTAGCAGTTCAGAGAGGCTGCAAGAGTAGGTCCTGGTAGGGTGACCAGACTGCACGTGTGAAAAATCAGAACAGGAGATGGGGGGGTAATAGAAGCCTATATAAGAAAAAGACCCCAAAATCAGGACTGTCCCTATAAAATCAGAACATCTGGTCACCCTAGTCCAGGTTAGAAATGGTTGCACACTAGATCCACCTTGCGGAGCTGGTAAGATAGATGGGATATAAGGCTTGCTACCTATTTCATTAGGTTATGGCATCTTCTAAGACTTTTAGACGAGCAGAGAAGAAGAGGTTATTGTGAGAGGAAAGGAATGAAGATAGATCAGGGCTGCTTGTAGGAGAAGAGAGAGAAAAGAGGTGGGAAAAGAATTTTCTCAACTCCATTATCAGTCATCTTAATTCTAAAGCCAATTGTTTTCATCCTTATGGCCCTGTGGATTAAGATGATTTTATTTTTATTAACAAAAGCTGGAGTTTGTGTGTTTGATTTAGTGAAGTAAAAACAAATGCCAGAGAAATACCCCAAAATAAGTACATAAATGTATATCTTTTCAATCCCCTGCTTTTCTTTCTGCCAAACAAAGAGTCATTGTGGCATTTTCAAAGGAGCCTAACGGAGTCCGGTCCCTAAATCCCATTGAAAGTCATTGGGAGTATGGCACCTAATTCCCTTAAAATCTCAGCCTTTATTTTCCCATTATATTTCTTAGGATTTTCTCATAATTGCTGAATGTATAGATCTTTTACTTCATTATAGTAAAGTCTATCAAATATTTACTGACTATAGTATTTGTAATATTAAACAACAAGTAATACAATTGAAGAAAAAAATCCAGTAACTCATTCCTTGGGCTGTGGTGTGGTGAGATCTTGTAGTCTAGATACTGTCACACCTGATTAGAATTTAAATGTGTGAACTTCAAGAGCAAACCGAGTGATGCCAAAAAGTAGTGTTGATGATTAGATAGTTGGCACTTTGCCTTCTTGAGGTATGTCCAAAAGCAAACTCCCCCCTGTCCTCCCAAACAATGGCAATGAGTCTCAGGGCCCATATTAACTGACTCAGGCTCATGGGGCATGCGCTGAGGGGCTAGAAATACCAGTGTAGACATTCGAGCTTGGGCTGGAGCGTGGGGTCCAAGAGCCTCTTGCTTCGCTGCATCTCAGAGCCTGAACCTCTACACTGCTACTTTTAGCCCTGCAGCCTGAGCCTGCTGACACAAGCTCTGAGAGCTGCTGCTGCAGGTCTTTGTTTTTGCTGTGTATCCATACCCTTAGCATGGTGGTCCGAGGCAGGGTGCGCTTAGTGGCGCTGTCTTTCCGTTGAGACATACAACTGAGTCCCTGACCACTTGTGATAATTAATTAAAAATCCTGTGTTGCTTTCATAAGAGTTGACTCAGTGTTCTGGCCAGATTCCAATTTAGACAATTATTTATATATTTTAAGAATTTTTCAACTGCAGCTATTGCCTGAAATATGCCCAATTGAAACAAATGTAAAATTTATGAAATGGCTCGCCAAAATAAAACGCCCTTAAGAATGCACATGCCCACTGCTATAATAGCCACACACTTGACTAAACCAGCCTCAGAATGTGCCAGGAAACTTGCAACATAGGGCTCTGACAGACCACAGGAGGGATCAAGTTTCAATGTTGTACTTCTATTGAAAATACCTTGCTACTTGTCACAACCCAAGGAAATCAACAGCAAAAGCAGTTTTGATATTTTCAACTGCCATGGTGGAACACAGGGGTCAGAGGTGCCCTCTCAGGTAACTGGTTCCCAAACCATTTAGGGGAACTCTCCATTGTAAATAATGCCTTTGAATTGCAGCCAGGGAAGCCAGGGAATAGCACTGAAGGTTTGTAGGGCAGTTACATAGGAATTGCCATACTATATTAAACCCACGGTCCATCTGCTGCAATATCCTGTCTCTGACAAGTAGCTAGCTTGAGATGCATTTGAGAAAAGTGCAAGAAACCGCCTAATCAATAGTCTGGTGTGAAAATTTATTTCCTTCTGTTGGTTTTGAACTTGTTACCTTTACATTTAACTGAATGTTCTTTTCTTCTTTTGTTATGAGAAGGGAGAACATATGCCCTCCTTATTGTTGCCTTCAAGGTCTTTTTGACCAGCCCGTACATTTTAATTGCTTACACCAATTAAGAGAAGACCAGATGCATACTACAGGTTTACTACATGTAAGAGATGGAGATTACAATGTAATACATCTCACAGTTACATTGGAGAACAATGATTACAGCTCTTGTGTAACATACCAGGGCATAATACAGACTAGTGCGGGGCTGTGTCACCCATGCCCTGCAACCTTGGGTGTCTTACAATGCTTTGCTGTAATAGCATCCACCTGCACCGCTCACAAACAGCCTTCTAGCGTGCAAGCCACACCCTGTGTGTGTGTAACTGCAGCTTGCTGGTTACTCCCTGCCTTTCACCAACCTTGTTTATATTGCAGGGTGATTCCAACATCCCCCACTCCCAGAATTTCCCCCAGAAATATATGTCCTATACAGCCTGGACCTCTCCTGGACAGTACAAATATTTTAAGTCTGTTATTCCTTAAAGGAAATATGCTTGTTTATTGTCTTAGAGTTACCCAGACACTTCAGTTTAAACACACTGGATTAGATAAAACAGTAAAACAAGTTTATTAACTCAAAAGAGAGATTTTAAGTGAGTACAAGTAACGCGGCATAAAAGTTAGAAATGTTACAAGAAAAAGAAAGGTAAAACACTTACTAGTGTGTACTTAAGAAACTATTTTAGTTGCAAAGCAAATTTTCTCATCACGTGCTCCAGCAGATTATTGACCAAACTTTCAAGTCAGGACTCCTCCACCAGAAAGCAACGGCTGTTTCCTTTTTTCAGGTGTGGAGAATGAGGTAGGGAGGGAGAGAGAAAGGGTTACATTGAGATGTTTGTCCATCCTTTTTATAGTTTCAGTTCCCCTCTTGAAAAAACATTTCCAGCTGAGAACCAGGAGACAGAGAGTCTCACCTGCTGGGTTTTTTCCCCAACAGTTTGAACTTCCTTTGTTTTCCCTCCCTGCTTGATGACTCTGTTTACTGTGTAAATACAAATTAAAGACAAGCACGTATTCCTTTGTTTGGGACAGACCTGTTTTCTGACATCTGCTTGGGCTGGGCTGTGGTGTCCAAAATGTGTGTTAAGAACATCATACAGGGAAATCTTATAATGTCGTATACTATGTTTCCACACATTTTATCAGGACAATACTACCAGCAAAATTTTGAGTTTTCAAATGATACCATACAAAGCATACCTTGTAAAAGATTATTACAACAGAGTGTTGAGTGTGAATACAAGGGTTTATTCCATCACATCTCAGACCAACTGGTACATGCAAACAAAGGCCATCTGGGGATCCAAGAAGAATAATGGATTTAGCACGACTTTAAGGCTCCGTTCCTGCAACATGTTGCACATGGACGGACTGCTACACTTGGAAGGAGGCCCATGAATGTCAAACAGTGGCAAGTCATGGAGCTCCTTGTGGGCTTTGCAGTGAGCCCATGCACAATGAATTGTGTCGTGAGATTAGACATATGTTCCAGAAAGTATCATCACAAGAACCCAGCTCATTTTTCCACATTAGTGGTTCTCCATCTCTCCCATTAGAAGACCACATATTAAACAGAAAAAATGTCATGACCTCCCTGCTATCTAACTGTAAACAATTCTCCAAGACCTGTTCATAACTACCGAAGTCATTGCATACCCCAGAGTGAGAACTCATGCTCTCAATGTTTGTCCCTGCCTACCAGCATTGCTTCTATTTTAACCCCTATCCAAACTGATTTTAGGATAGCTTTCTCCTGTGAGCTTTTCTACCACCATTGGAGGTAAGAGAAACAGAGAGATTGCAGTGTCTGAGATTAATTGAGGGGACACCTAGATCAGAATATCTGGGGTTAATGAACACCTAGATCCACACATTGGTGATTCAGAACACATCACTAATTGCATAGCAGCAGTACATGCATAATTGAATAAGGGAGGTGATAATATGAAAACCTGTGGTATCCCATGTGTCAAGAGACTTTGGGGCAGAAGAATACATTCTTTTGAGATATCTGAAATGAGTATAGCATTGCAGGTAGTCTCATTCTTGCCTGCAGTATCCCATAGGCAAGTCCACAAAATATCAAGGTCAGTATAACTGCTGATACTTTTAATAGTTCAGAATGGACAATTTATTATGTTCACTGCTCAACTAAGGTAATCAACCATGTAAAACAATACCTTCTGTGCATTTGTGCCACATATAAAACTATTCTAGTATAACTTGAGGATAACTGTAGAATCAAGGTATGATTGAAGTTGCTTTAACAGTATGTAGTACCTGGATGGTAATGTTTTTTAAAACAGGTGGTTGTATGAATAAGGGCTTCCCCACTCCCCCACTAACTGCAACTGCTCTCATGCCTTCCTGAATGGAGATATCAACAGTCCTCAGTTAGTGGGTCAAAAACCTTCCTGCTTGTGTTCACCTGTTATGTGGCAAGGTTTCATCTCGCATATAGTCGGATGTCACTTACAAAATACAGCAAATCTTAATTAGAAAAGGTAGAATATTTATAACCTTCTGTGCTGACATCATTTCCGTAATGTTGACCAAATCAGGTTGGATCCTGTCCGTTCCCCCTTTCCCTACTCCAGTGACAAATCATGACAATTCCTCACAGTGAGAACTGTGCTAGAATTACATTTTTCCTATCTAACCATGTTCACAGTGGTTTTCTTAAATCGCATCCCTAACACTTTAGTGTAATGGTGTGGCGAGCTCTTAAACAGCCATGATATAATCCATCCCATAGGTGGCTGCATTTCAGTAGTGGGTAAAATTATACTGTAAAACTCAAGCCATATATGCATGGAGTGATCACCATTAAACATTTGCTGGTCAAGATGAATAAATAAGACTACCTCAGAATTATCACCTAACCTGTCCTATACTTAACTTTTATGCAAGTACATATGGTATTATTGCCTTTTTAATTTTTTTGTATTTTTTTGTATTTATTTTGTATTTCCTGAAGTGATGTAGTTAAATAAGACAATTGGGAAGATTAAGGGTGACAACTATATGGTCTTCATCTGTCTGTTGTATCAGATGAGCTTTGGGCCTAAGGGATATTCAGTGGGTGGCCTTTTGTCACTAGGAGATGTTAGAGAGAACCACAGGGCTGGAGCATCTGATTTTCTGAACTGCAAAAGGGTCACACTGTTTTTCCTACTCTCAAGAGCCTGACCCTGCAAAATACTGAAGCCTCTATTTTCAATAGTTAGTTCACTTAGAGTGCCCAGCTTGTGACATCTCAGTAGGTCTTGATTGTGTGGGTACTCAGCATTTTTGAAAAATCAGGTTCCTTTAACCAGTCTGGGTATGCAAAATCATAAATATTTTAAAAAATGTAAACCTGAGTGCCTCCTGTGAAATGCTAGTACCCGCAACTCCAGCCATTTAAACCTGATAGTTTTGGATTATGAGATGCTGGAGAAGATAGTGTATGGTTGAAGATCTGCTTAGCATCAACAACTGCTATTGAAAAATCAAAATGTTAATAAAACAATTACTGACTGGTTATTCAAAGGAAATGCTAGCAAAATTGCCTTTGGGTTAAAATACTTCTTTATAATTGTTCAGTATTGCCCAAAGCCACAGGCTGCAGGCAGTATTCACTAGTACAATCTCAGAACTATTTTAACCCTAAGGCAAATATATTCCTGCTGTTATTACTCTCCAACCCAGTCAACTTTGTATAATATGGAGCCAATTCTGTCCTCTGATACATATGCATAAATCCTTGTAGCTCGCTTTTCCAAATGCAGAATTTGGCTTGTAGTTTGAGATCTTTTGGGATGAAAGAAACTATAAAAATGTACTTTACTATTATTCATTACTAAATTATAATCAATGTACATCCTGAATATCATATCTATGCAGTTTGCCATGTTAGTTTCTTTTTCCAAACACTGGAATAACACTTAAAAATCTCGATTGTTTCCATTTGATCAAACCCATTCTTTTGGCTGTCCTATACAAATTATCGTTTTCTGCTTTCTTTGCTAATGATTAAGCAATCACTTTTCCTACAGCTGACACTTTCTCCTTTTTGTGGAATTGAGTGAGAGACGAGCCTTTGAACGTTTGTATGATTCATTCAGGTTCAGAAAGGTACCAGTGAAACCTGGGTGTGTTCCTGAACCCTAGTTTGACAGTTAACTATATCATTGCTTAAGCTATTAGTGTGCTTTCTTAGATATAATAATAAACAGGTGCTTCAAATAATTGCAAAACAGTTTGATTCATATTTGTTATAATAAAAAACACATTTTCAAAAATACATGACAGTGAGAGTCAACAGAGAAATATACTTTGCAAAGGAAGAGAGTGAAACCTATATAATATTGATAATTTTAATATAAAAAAGATATTACAAGTTTTTTATTACTACTACTACTACTACTACTACTGTTATATTTGTATGCTACCAACAGTGTGCCTGGTGGTTTGCAAGCATATGTGAAAGTTACCTGTCCTGAAGGTCTTATGATCTAGCCAGGCAATGTACAGATAAAGTAGAGGGGAAAGGCAACATTGAACGCCCAATGTGACATTGTGACAGTGTGACATTGAATATGCAGCTAGACTTCTTCTCCTCCATTGTCTTTGGGGGCAGTTAATTGGTCTCACTTCAAGATCTTGGGAAGCAGCTTGTTGGCCCAAATCTGGTTTTGGTGCACAATATCAGGCAGATTTAAGCCTGCTTTTCACTTGCTCCATCCCACTCGAAAGAAATCCTTTTCACAGAGCGGTGAATGGAGATTTTCTTGCTCTGCTGTGAATTCTGGGGCATATCAGTTCCAGATTATGTTAAGGAGCATTTTAAGGCAGACACAGAAAAACTGGCTGCATATCTGAGTCCTATTCTTGCTAGATCTGAACAGACAAGTAGGCTCTCCAATCCTACGTAGATCATTTCTGTAGTTTATTGATGGAGCAGGTCTGCTGTTTCTCCTGATCCGAAGATATAGATCCAAAAGGCCAGCCCTTCAGAAACCTCAGATAAGACATTGCAAGCAAACATGCAATCCATAGAAGATAGCAAAAGATAAAGTAGGTTGCCTAATTTGTTATTTACAAAGTGGTTCTCGTTCGAACCCAAATTTGGTTCCAGATTCAAGCTAATCTGGGCATGGTTCATTGAAACTGAACAATAAATTTAGGTCCATTTTCGCATGAAGCAACCGTTCACCAAAAAGGTTGTAAAACTTATTGAGCTTTTTGATGAGGAACTGGGCCGAGTTGGATCATCTTTGAGTTTGCTGAGCTTCAAATTTTGTCATGAAAGATTTGTACATAAAGCATAATTTAGTGAATATAGTTTATTTTCTTATAGAATAAGGGAATATAACTATTCTGGAAAAAACATCAACAAACTATGGGATCAAGACCCTTCAAATAATGTTTAGTTATAATTTAATGATGGATGGTTCTTCTTTGGTTTCCTTCTATAATCAAAGTACTATACAAGAAAAGTTTGTATTCCACCTGCTCTATTTCTCTCCAAAGCAAATTTTAAAACCAAATGTTGTTGCAATGATTATGTGGTGCATTTTCTTTTTTCTTCTTTTAATCTTACACAGTTTTTATTTGAAAGCCAAGATTGTCAGTAGTCTGTTTACTTTATCTCACTCATGTGCTGTGGAAATGAGTTGCATTTATAGAACACAAACTATTTTTGCCTGAATGCTGCATTTATGATTTATGGCCAACATGAATTCCTGATTTTTCTTTTGAGAATGATCTTTATTGTCTTTGTGTACTAACTCATTGCAGAAGCACTTGTCTATTTTGAGCTAAACCAGACCTCTTGTAAAAAGGATCAAATTATTTCATCATGTTGAAAATGAAAAGCTATAATTACTTGTAATTAGGCTTCAGAATTTTTGAAAATTGGGGAATTCTTTTCCAGCAGTTTAAGACGACTCCAAATCAGTGCCTTTGGAAATAGGAAATAATTTTCTGTTCAATTTGGAATTGATTTAATTTACGCTTTTTGACAGCTATTTTGCTTTGATATTTTGGTCTGGGAAATCACTGAACTATGGTGATTAATGTAATAATGTTTTCCATGATCTTATACACTGTTTGGTTCACAACTTACTTGTATTTTTAAGCCTATATAGAATCTTTATTTTAAAGAAACTCATTAAATTATTTTGAAGCATTTTTGTTTATTAATCTCAAACCTAAATTGTTATTTTGTTCTTTTGTTTTCCTAGAATTTTAATTTACTCTGTACTGTATTAACTAATAGTACAAACCTATCCTGTATTGTATTCTCTTAGATGTAAATAGAAACAGCAAAAAACTTATATATGCCTCAGTCCTTGTTAGTTGTTTGTCATCAGAAACACTTTTCTAAAGGGAAATCTAAAAACAAACAAACAAAAAATCCCAACTTGAAATCCAGTTGAGAGGGAGGGGAAGGTCTCTAGTCAGTTGAAGGCATTGTATTACCCAGGTCAACATGTAGCCACCAGAAGGTTTCATATTCTCTAGTGCACAGGAGAAGAGAATAACATCCTCAGGCTTGGTCTACACTAGGGAGGGAGGTCGACCCAAGATTCACAACTTCAGCTACCTGAATAATGTAGCTGAAGTTGGTGCACCTTAGGCCGACTTACCTGACGTCCTCACGGCGGCAGCGGGCTCCCTCATTGACTCCGCCTTGTGCCTTTTGGTGAGCTGGAGTTCCAGAGTCGACGGGAGTGCCTCTGGGAATCGATTTATCGCATCTAGATGAGACACAATAAATTGATCGCCAATAGATCGATCACTACCCACCCATCTGGCGGGTAGTGTAGACATACCCTCAGTCAGAGGGCATCATGTGCCACAGAGAGAACCAGAAGCTGCATGTGAGCAGGAGCAGCAGACCACAGACTGCAATCTTGGAGCTGTCTGCAGAAGGAAGGGCAGGTAACAAGCTAGTGCTGGGCAAGGAGGTAGCCTGTTGCTTGTTAGGATGTCAGCAATAGCTGCAGTAGGATTTTACAGGGCAGTGCATACAAGTAGAAGGTGAAAGGACAATTGCATGGGTGAAGCAGGAGGAGAGTGAATTGTTTCTTTGTATCCTTGTACTCAGGATTAATACGTGGAGGCCGGTTGTATTGGGGCCCTCAGCTCAGGATTCCCCTCTCAAATATCCGTAACAGCCATGTAAATAAATAAATGGGAGAGGATGGGGCCCCAGTGAACATGATGTCCCACAGCCCACATTTCTCTTAACGAGCCTCCCTGTACTGGACTATTGAGTTAATCTTTTCTTGGAAATATTAAAGTAATTATGCCAGGGTATTTACCCCTTTTAGTTTCTGGCTATCTTAGTAAAAAAATTCTGTTACTCAGAACTTGTAAGTGTTTATGGGATCCCTCTGATGGCTGAAGCCTGTAGTGCCTAGTGACTGGAACACTTCCAAGATTTGTTTTTGAGCTTGTGGCATACCACGAATGCACCAGATATGTAGTGGGGACTGGTGTGCCATAACACTTACAGCAATATCCTGCAGTGGGGTTAGTTATAATATTTAGCATTTAACCCTTTCTTATGCTCACATCCACATGTGCATTTGCTTTATTGTCTGTGAGTACTTCCATTGAAGTCCATGTGATCAGTCATAGATAAACTTAAGCATGTGCGAACTTTTTGCCGAATGAAGCACATTCTATCTCTAGTGCACATTACAATATTCCTGTGTGATAGAGGAATAAGTAATAGTGGTCCTCATTTTAGATCCTGTTTACTTAACAGTAATAGGTAAACACAGTTTAAACCTGGTTGTGACCAAACTGGATTGTAATATTTTTTGGCTGGACAGTATTGATTTCCAGCAATATTGCTTTAATGTCATAAGTATGATTTTAAAAGTGGTGACCCTAGAATTAATGGGACTAATCTTATAAGGCTTCTGTGAACATAATTTTCATTGAAATCCATGGAAGTTCTGACTCTGCTGGATGTGCAGGATTAATTCCAATATGTTAAAAATGTTGCTAAATGTAATGTCAGAAATTTGTATGTCATAAAAATCCTGTTTGAAAAGATATGGCATGAATTCTGCAGTACATACGGGTGAGGCTTGGTGGAAATTGGTATTACAAAGGGATGCTGATAAATTGGGAATTACACATTGTGTTATCTACTTTTAGCTCATTGCCAGCTTTTGCGGTTCTGTAGAATTCTTTTCCTTGTGCTTCTGACAAGTCTTACCCTGAGTTTTGTATAATTCATCAGGTTTGAAAATCAAATACTGAACAAATTCATGTGTTGATTCTTTTTTTAAACTGTGCACTCCAGCCAAGACTTGCATTTTACATTGGCATGATGGATTCCATTTCTTGTAAGATTGCAAAAATCACCTAATCTATGAAGCTTGAATCCTTCCTTTTTTGAGGAAAATAGGCCATTCCTTCCGCAACCTTACAATTATCTACTTTTAAATAACTTAGGAGCTGCCATAGCTATAAGATTTTATCTAGCTTTTTGCTATCTGGCTTGCTGCCAAAATCAGTTTTGGAAAACAGATTTCCATGTAAAGAAGTGAGTGTGGTTGCTTTCTGAAGGCCAAATAAGACCCTTAGAACACAACCCCAGGATGTGGGCTATGAGCTGAGACAGTCTGAAGGGAAGGAATTCCACTTATTGTTTCAGATCCTCTCAGGGCTGGGGCAGCCACTGCATCCGCTGTGTCCCCTACTACAGATCTTATACCGCTTCTCAACCTGCCTTCATATTGCTCTCCAGACTGTTTCTACATTGGCAGAGGCTAGAATCCATCAGCCCCGGCAACTTCTCCTGTGTGGTGGAAAGATACTAATTCCGTGGCACTTGCATGCAGCTGGGATATAATTCATCCGATGTAGGTTCCATTCAGGAGTGTTCCTAGTAGCATTTCTGTCCATCTTTAGGGAATGGGATCCCAGGTATTTGGTCAAGTAGAAAAGAGGCAGAATAAAAGACAAGAATAATATAGTTTTAGAGACAGAAAAAGAGCTTTTTTTTCTTTCCTGTTTTTGAGTTTGATAGGAAACTTAAAATATCAAAGCCATAGCTCAGAGATTGATTTAGGTACATGGAGACCAGTGATTACCTAAAAAGTGGCATAACTATCAGTCCATCTAAATCAGTGGGCTCGCTCATCTCTCGTTCATCTTCTAATTTTGACATGCTGTGTGGTGGGGTTTCCATCGTCCAGACCTTCTGCTTGTAGATTTCTTCATGATGCCATTGCCTCCATTTGGAATCCATTTGAATTATAGTCATTCAGAGTTTCCTCATCACTCCCATAAACAACCATGTAGGCTAGGAGTCCACCACAGTCAGTAATTGAAATAGGTTGAAACAGAAGCGGTTGCTCTCAATCTACTAGCCAGTGAAGAAAGGTTGCTATAGGGAGGAAATTCTCATTGAATCCAGGAAGAGGAGTACGGGATGCCCTCTGAATTTAACCCAGTCCACAGTGTTGTGCAAATAGAGGTCCTCACTTACTGGGCACATGTGGAGATACAAACTATATATCCTAATGAGCAAATTACCCTTTGTTATTTTTTAATAGCTATCTTCCTTTTCTCCTATGTTTTTTTTAATGAACTTACATTTTTCCATTTGACCAAAGCATATCCTCTCTTCAGATCTGTGGAGTGTCCCCAGTAACAATATATACCAAAGAAGGCTAAGACAATAATTTCATCTCCTGGGATACAGAAAGCAAAGTGTCTCTATGCACACATGCAGCAGTGCCTCCATTAGCTCCTTCACTTACATGAATATGCTATCTTGCATCTTGTGCTGCTTTCTGATGAAGACAGTCAGCTAAATGCTTCCTGACAATTTACTAAAGAGGAAACTATCAGCCAAGAAAGCTATTTAGTTGTTCCCCAAGTTAGCTGATGGTATATTTTTATGCTGGTGATGAACAAGCATGATATGTTTATATCACTATATATGGCTTTACAAACATATGTCAGATATATAGGTAATAATCTAAGATTCTGCTCTTTGGCATTGGAATTTAATATATAATATGTCATATTTTTTTAAAATATCCTTTATCCCTAATCTTGTGGGCTACAGGAGCCCGAAGACTGTGCCTTTGAATCTCCAAGGGACCAGTAAAAATTATAAATATGGGGGTAGGACTTGACTCTGTACCCAGATTCTTGCCCAGATTGTGGCTGCTTTACTTAAGTACACTGGAACGAAGAGGCTGCAAGTCTCCAGGTAATGGAGGATTTCCCTTATGTAGAGGAATCTTCCAGTGATGTAGGGCTGTTATAGATCGCTTCGATGCCTCCTATTTCCTGGCATAGGAGAAGTGATTGAGGAAAGTGGGTATAGCAGGGCATCTCTGTACCCCAGAGCCAGTATAAAATAGAAAAGCTCTGAGACCCCAGAAACACAAGGAAGAAGAGGTACCAAGTGGCTTAAAGGAAATAACCATTCTTCCTCTGCTATCCTGAGCTGTGCACCTTAGTAGAGCCCAAGACCTGGCACTGAGTCTTTAGTATTCTCATATAAATGTTTTACTAAAAATCAACTATTTTTAACTTTTGCTCTACTATGTTTCTTTCTTTAAGAGCTTTGTTTATATTTTGCATGATCTTCTAAAAAAGAAAGGTGGCTCTTTTTATGGTAAATGGGAAAGTATATCATTCAACATAGTATAATCAAAGAAATACTCTATGTGAGTGATGAAGGCTCAGATTGGATAGGCCAAATCAGCAATAGATAAATCTCATTAAAAAAGTTGTTTATGAAAATGTAACAAAAGTATTCTATACATGCAATATCACAGTAAAGAAAAAAGGTTAATACATTTTCTGGCTGATTGTATTTGCTGTAACTGCATGCCATATTTTACTTTTTGTCTGTGCATGTCATGCTGTGGAAGAAAGATCATACTGTACATTTTTTGTGCAATTTATTTTAACATTCTATAATATTTTGCTGGCTCAATCATTTTAGATGTGTATACAACCCTCCACTTCAACAGATAAATTATTGTGCTGTTACCTAAGATCTTTTACAGTAAGGTAATTAAGACTCCTCTTAAAGTCAAGTCTAAGAAAATGTCTGTAAATTAGTGCTAGTGGTCAGCATGGCTGAAAGAGAAACTCTTCATACTTGGAATTGACTGTACGATTGAACTTACAACAATTTATTACAAAGTCAATATTCAGCTTAAAAATTAAAAAGGTTAGTAATTATTAGGTTTTCAGAGGAAAGTACTAATGTTGTGACCTGCGTCATATCATATGGTTACAAAAATGCCATAAAATGATTTTTTTAAACTTATTTTTATAGTCAGTAGATGGCTTATTCCCTCATCTCACTACTTATGCTTTCATGAACTGTTAATTAATACTTTTGCAGTAATTATAGAATACTTTAAATATACATTATTCTTCTGAATTTTAAAAGATCAGGATTTTTTTTTATTAATTTAAAAGGATAATAGAACTGACCTGCACTTTCATCAATTCTTTAATAAAGAGGTGTATTTTTAGATAATTTAAAATTTTTACATTTTGATTGCATGGAGTAAAAAAAAATCTTATGGCTTTTTTGTGCTTTTTCCATTTACCCTTTTAAGCTGGGTCACAGTTGTACCAAATGGGGTCATTGTTCTCCATAAAGAGGTGAATGATTGCCCTTGGGAACTGATACAACAGGAGCGTATGTTCTAACTGTCATGACACCTGGCACGGTATTTTTTTCTTACTAAGGACTGAGCTTTGCTAGACACACACCTTCATTCCATTTGCTTTTTTTTTTTCTTCTCAGCAACATTTCCACATATTTATTGATATGTAATCAAAACATTAATTACCCTTCACTGTACCCCTTCTCCTGAGCTCTGCTTGATCTCTTGTACTTACAGAGCAAGGGAGGAGTAGAGCACTCTTCATGGATGACTTGTCATAGGGCATGTCTGCACTGCCCCTCAGTTTGCACCGTGAGGGTGTGAATAGCAGTGTGCATCAAAATTGTGCTGTATCTCCCCCTTGTGGATGCTGCGGGTGCATATGTAAAGGGTTCCTAGTTCACATTAATGTAATTCTGTCTCCAGGTATCTGTGGTTTATTTTCACATTATCATTTGATGGAGTCGCTTCTAATTTTGTATGCTCCAGAATGAACTGGCATTTCCCTCCTATGCACATCACCCAGAAAAAGCACAGGCACTGGACGTGTTCTGGAAAGAGACCCACTTCTCTCTTACCATTTTAAGATTCATCTCACTTAGGGCATGGCTACACTGACAAAGTTACACCACCAGCAGTTACAGAGAGCGCAGGAGGAAAACCGCTGTTGTGTGTTCTCACTGACCTCTGCCTGTGCAATTGCATGTTCACACTTGCAGCACTTTTTGGAGTGGTGCACTCTGGGTAGCTATCCCACAGAGAACCTCTTTCTCTTTTGCCACTAAGAATTTTCGGAAGGTGGAGGGGGTTGTGGGACATTCTGGGTCCAGTCCCAATGTCCCGTGATGCATTGCTTCGCACCTCAGCAATCCCTATGCTTCCATCTGCATTTGGCGCCATCTTTCAGCAGTTTTTGTATTGCGCACCCTGCATCTTTCAGGCTGCAGGAATGGATCCCGAACTGCTGACCAGTATGCTGTTTGCTCTGTCACAAGTTGCAGTGGAGTTATTCCTTAAACTACAAAGTTAAGAGGAGCTACGACACAAGATTGCTTGTGGCTTTCACAGAGGTGCGGATTGGAGTGGAATGCTGCTTTTAGGCTTGGGAAACAAGAACCAAGTAGTGGGATCACACTGTGATGCACATCTGGGATGACGAGCTGTGGCTGTAGAACTTTCACATGAGGAAAATCACATTCCTGGGACTGTGTGATGAGCTCGTCCCAGCCCTGCATCACAAGGACACGGCAATGAGAGCTGCCCTGTCATCAGAGAAGCAGGTGGTGATTGCACTGTGGAAGCTGGCTACTCCAGACTGCTACTGATCAGTCACTAACCAGTTTGGAGTGGGAAAGTTGACCGCTGGACTCGTGTTGATGGAAGTGTGCAGGGTCATTAATTGCATCTTGCTTCGAAGGATCGTGACTCTAGGCAACATGGGTGACATTGTAGATGGCTTTGCACAAATGGGCTTCCCTAGCTGCAAAAGGGTGATAGATTGCACACACATCCCAATTCTGGCACCAGACCACCTACCCACAGGTTTCATTAATCACAAGGGGTATTTCTCAGTGGTTCTCCGTTGCTTGGACTATGGATGTTTCACGGATATTAACGCACAGTGGTTTGGAAAGGTGCATGATGCATGCGTCATTTGGAACACTGACCTGTTCAAGAAGCTGCAAGCCAGGACTTTCTTCCTGGACCAGAAGATCACCACAGGGGAAGTCGAAATGCCCATTGTGATCCTGGGAGACCCTGCCTATCCCTTATTGCCAAAGCTTATGAATCCATACACAGGGCAGCTTGACAGCAGCAAGGAGTTTTTCAACAACAGGCAGAGCAAGTGCAGAATGACTGTTGAGTGTGCATTTGGTCATTTAAAAGCCCGCTGACAATGCCTCTGTGGGAAGCTATATAGGTATGGCCAATGATAATATTCCTATGCTTAGAGCTACGTGCTGTATGCACCATAATATTTGTGAAGGGAAGGGTGAAAGCTTCACTCAGGGCTGGACCTCAGAGGCTCAACACCTGGAGGCTGAGTTTGGACAGCCAGAAACTAGGGTTATTAGAGGGGCACAGTGCGGGGTCATAAGGATCAGGGATACCTTGTCCCAGCAATTTGAGCCTGAAAGCCACTAATATTTTTTGCTGTGCTTGGGATTGCAGTGCTTGTAATGCTAGGAAGTGATTGATGCACACGATGCAAGAAGGGACCTTCACTTAATTGTATGTTTCTTTGCAGTGCTCTTTTTGCTTTCACTTAATAGAAAAAAGATTGCTTTCAAACCCTTACAATTCTTTTATTGAAAGACAACTGGAGGAGAGAGTCTAATGCCAAAAATACATCATCAGGGAGGAAGATGGGGGGGAAGGGAAGGTCTCCAGAGGAGGAGGGGTCCCAGATGGCTGCAGATTCATCTATCTCCAGGGATCATTTCCAACCTTCTCCTTTGGGAATGCAGTGCAGAGAGATGGGTGCTGAGTGCAGTGGGTATTGGGAATGCACACTGCTGGAGTGTGAGGAGGGAGGAGTGGGATGCTGTGGGTAGAGAGTGGAGCCAGGAGGTTGAGAAGAGTGTGTTGGCTGTGTGAGGGGGGCGTATAGGAAAGAGTTTTGTGAGAGCTGCTGCAGGAGATTGCCAGCATGGAGCTGCTCTGCTTGAAGGACTAGAATTGCCTGGAGCGTTCGACTTGGCACGCCATAATTTTTAAGAGCCACTCTGTGGCTTTCCTCTGGTGTGCCGCATTTTCCTTTCAGTCCCTTTTTTCACTGTCCCCCCACTCCTTCAATTCCTGTTTCTCAGTGGAGGAGTGCATCATGACCTCACGGAGAAAGTCCTGCTTAGTTCTTTGTGGCTGCTTTCTAATTCTGCGCAGCCAGTCTGCTGCCAGTAAGGGAGACTCGGGTCTGACAAGGGTGCAAGGGACAAGAGACAAGGGTGTCCTCTCGACTGACACGTGAGCCAGCAAAGTATCAAAAGGGGTTTTCGGAGTGGAGGTGGGGTCGCCACCCAGTATCGCATCTAGTTCTTTGTAGAAACGACAGCCTATGGGCGCAGCACAGGACGGGAGTTAGCCTCCTGCACCTTGTGGTAGGTGTTCCATAGCTCCTTCAATTTTACCCTATGCTGCAATATGTCCCGGTGATGGCCCCTATCTGTCATGCATTGTGAAATCTATCCATAGGTATCATAATTCCTATGGCTGTGGTGCAGCTGGGACTGCACAGCTTTTTCTCCCCAAATGCTGATGAAGTCCAGCAGTTCGGCATTGCTCCAAAAAGGGGATTGCGGGGTTCGTGGAGCAAGAATGGCCACCTGGAAAGATGCGTTGAGACCACTGCATACGTTACCGAGCAAATAGGAAGGAGACTTTCAAATTTGGAAAGGAATGTATGGGGTGGAGATAACAGCTGGTCACCTGAGGGCAGGGCATTAGAGTTTAAACTGATTATCAGAGAGGTGAGAGCAGGCATTGTGGGACATCTTCCGGAGGCCAATCACAGCACTGTAATTGCCACAGTGTCTATGTTGGCAGTGCAGCGCTGTAGCCCTGGCACAGAAAACTCTGTGTCTCTCATTAGGGTGGTTTTTTTAAAGTGCTACAACTGCTCAGTTTCTGCTCACTAGGTGGCTTGGCAGCATGTACATCACAGGAATTACAGCGCAGAAAACTGCTTTACTGTGCAGAAACTTGCCAGTGTAGACCTTGCCTTAGAGATGGGTGAACAATTTCCAGTCAGCAATGTAATTGACAAGATTTAGCCTCTTTTTCTGTTTGTGAGTTATACGCTAAGAGACTCCAATGTTTACAAGTTTGTTCATGATTTGAATGATTTATGCAAATGTTTGTACTGGTTGTTTATAAACTATGGCCCCAGTTCGGCAAGGTTCATATACATGTGCCTGACTTTAAGAGCATGAATAACCCCGTTGACTTCAGTGGTACCGTGCACACACGTTTGAATTTGGACACATGCCTAAGTGCCTTCCTGAATTTGGTCCCATTTGCCACAACTGTTAACTTAAATTGTTGTTTGAGCCCAATACTGGGAGTTACTTAGTACTCAGCTGTCATTAACTGCAGTAGGAGCTAGCAGTGAGCAGTGCATTGTGAAATTGGACCCTTGTTCACACTGCATTTTTAGCTAACTCGACCACATAATGTTGTTTGTATTCTCTGTACTGATCACTTCCAAATCCAAACAAACTTCCAGACTGACCCCACAAATCCTTGTCATAGATACTTTTTTGAATACGATATTCAAAGCCATAGTAGTGGCAAATAATTCATGAGCCATCCATAGGCTGAAATCTGGTCACATAATCCATTCATCAAAAATGTAGAATACCAGATAAATTCATAGTCATTTGAGCCTGTTTGTGAATAATTCACAAATGAAAAAGGGACTGATTTGTTGAATAAATTGTTTACTGCAAGTAAACAGTCCAATGAGCCAGTTATACATAGTTATATTGTTATTCATGACACTTTTCCCGAAACCATTATTGAGAATAAAGAATTGCTTATTTGAATGTTTGCAAAGAATCAATAAAAGGAATTGTGAATGTGGTCAAAGTGAATTTCAGGTTTTATTTGTGTGCATAATTGTTATTTATGTTAATATTGATAGAGCCAAAAGGCCCCAGTTAGGGTCAAGGCCACATCATTTTAGGCACTGGAAAAAGTACTGTGTGAAATGTGGTCTCTGTGCAGAGGGCCTTACTTTGTAACCTAATGTGAAACAAAATGAGGGTAACAAACATTCAGCAGGGAGTAGAAAGAAGGGCAAACTAAATGTGATGCACACAGTTACTCCGGCTGGGTAGTGTATGATTTGATGGTTCTGAATCATTTCCACATTTTTTCTGTATGGAAGGATATGGTTATCAGCAATCCCACTGGCTGTTTTTACTGTTGAATACTTGTTTGCAATATTTGCTAGCTGTAATCAGAAGGTTAAATTGCCTCTGAGTTATTTTGATTCCCTTGGAAAGAGGTATGCAGCAATAAAACATTGTCCTTTTTGTTGAGAAAGTTTTACAAGATTCTTTTTTCATGCACTAGGTACATTCACGAGCATCTAGGTTTACCAGAGCGATTATTTTATAGCATCACTGTTGATCATGTTCAACAATATTTAGGTGGAAAAACTAATATATGGAGAGATACAACATTGTAAATACTCAGTCCTGTTTATTGTGGGGGTGTGATGTAAATTTTCATTTTGAAGTACAGGGGATTTAACAGAAGATATTTCCCCACATTCCGAAGTGAAAGGCTCTCTAAAACCCACATCCTGGTACATTTTTGCACCCCTGTATACTGGGCCAACTGCACACACAGCACGTTAGACTGAACTGGCTAGTTAGAAAAAAGGAATTCAGCCTAGGATCTTCATCTAGAAAACCATTTTGATTTAATGCTAGACCCATGTAATATCATGTATATACTTAAATAATACAATTTTATTTCACAAGGGTTTTATACCATGGATTTACTTAGAGCTTTTTATTTTACATAGTCTAATTGTTAAATCGTTTATTTCTGATCAGTTTCTTGTGTTACAAAGACTTGTCAAATCTGCTAATGCAATAAGAGTATTGTAGGTATAAAACTTTTTGAACATTGTCAGCAAGTGCTATGACTGTAAATCCAGATTTTTTTATGAAAGAGTTTCTGTACATTTGCTGTTGCGCAATTTGAGATTGTTAGTGAGAGAGAGGCTAATAATTTAAGTGTGATTCTTATGTAGCAATATATATGCTGTCATGTGGATTGAGCTTCAGAAGTCATACAGATAAGTAAGGAAAACCTAGCCTGGGCCAAAGCATAATGCTCTTATTTGTTTCTTTGACTGTGAATAAATCAATCAGATCACAAAGTTTATTGGGTTGAGCCACAAAATGTACAGTATTTTGAGTGACAAAGAGTCCTGTGGCACCTTAAAGACTAACTAAAGTATTAGAGCATAAGTGTTCGTGGGCTAATACCCACTTCGTTGGGTATTAGCCCACGAAAGCTTATACTCTGGTACTTTAGTTAGTGTTTAAGGTGCCACAGGACTCTTTGTCACTTCTGCAATTCCAGACTAACACGGCTACCTCTCTGATTCTTAGTATTTTGAGTGTCCTTTTGTTCTTCCTGAATCTCCCTGGATCCAAAACTGCAGCAGAAGGCCAACCCTGATCATGAAGTGTAGTGGTACCTTAAAAGGTTGCCAGTTTTGCCATATTTAAAGAGAGATGGTCAGCTGAAAATTCATAGTATTCCCTAAAACCCGAGGAGAAAAATAAAAATATGCAATTTTTCATTTTAAAAATAGTTTGTTAAATCCCAAACAAACAGGTTACTATCCCGCTCCCCAGTTAGTTCAGCCATTGGGCCTGCCATGCTCTGATCCATTTTTAATGCCTCCTTAAAAGTAACTAAAGGCCACATAGAATAATAAATATACAGTGAGGACAGTTTCTCTAGCATTCTGGCAATTGTAAAACTTTTGCACTGGAATTTTCTTACCTGATGATTGTGAGGAACAGTAAAATGTCTTCTAGAGCAATTTGAAATTGAAGAGTTGGACAAGCTTTGTCTTTCCAAAGCCACCAGAACAGCTTCTCATTTCCTAATGAATACTTCATTCAGAAAAGCATTATTTTTGTCTTAAAAATTGCGAAGCCAGAGCCATGTGCCTGCCATGCTTCTGGGGCAGCTAAACATTTAAAGTGTAAGTTTTCAGTCTGATATTTATGCTCTTTATATATCTGTGGTGCAAGTGTCCTAAACTTCTGCTTCTGAATTGTTAAAACTTACAAAAAATTTGGCTGAAATATAACTGTTCAATATTGAGTAATGGATTACAGCAGCTTGTACTATACAGATATCACCTTGTTCATCTTAGCCAACTGCTTATTAATCACTTGCACCACTGCCAGATTACTGGTCTAGAACAATGCCTTTGTATTCTGTGGTTGCATCCCTCTAAATAGCAAATTAATATCAGCACCAGCATAGGAAGGAAAAAATCAGAAATCATTTTATCCCTCTTCTACCCAGCCTTCAGACTGCCTGTCTGTGCAGCAGCAAAGTGTATGTGACTTCTGAAACGTCTTTCTCTTTCATCTCCAACTCTCTAATACTTCTGTACATAGCTGAAAATGATAAGATAAATTCCATGGCTATTCGTATTATTTGAATGTGCTTCTGTTCTCAGATTAAAATTAGTAAGTCAAACACATTGAAGGATTATTAAAAATAATTTTGTTTACATAAATAGGAGAACAAAATATGTTCTTCTTCGAGTGATTACTCATGTGTATTTCACAATAGGTGTGCGTGCTCGCCTCGTGCACCGGTGCTGGAAGTTTTTCCTTTAGCAGTTCCTGTAGGGGGAGCGCCCCCCTGCCATCCCTGGAGTGGCGCCGCCCTGGTGCACTGTGAGGGGCACCACGCGCTCCCATACCCTCAGTTCCTTCTTGTGAGACCACTCCGACAGAGGGGAAGGAGGGCAGGATGTGGAATAGACATGAGCAACACATCTCAGAGAACACCAGCTACGAAAGGTAACTGTCTTTTCTTCTTCAAATGGTTGCTCATGTGTATTCCACAGTAGGTGATTCCACGCTATATCTGTTGGAGGTGGGTAGGAGTTCACAAGTTCCGGGGACGGAGGACCACCCTGCAGAACCCAGCGTCATCCTTGGTTTGGGAGACAATCTCATAGTGCGAGGTGAACCTGTCAACTGAAGACCAGGTAGCAGCCCTACAAATGTCCTAGGTAGGGACCTGGGCAAAGAAAGCTGCCGATGAGGCTGCTGTCTTTTACTCATATATACCTACTGACCCAATCAATCAGCTTTTACAAGTACAGAAAGCATGTAGGTATAGTCTTACAGTTCTTGTAAAGAAGAGAATCTTTTAGTTTGGATTGCTCATTACACAATCTTTTTTGTGCCCTCTTTTTTTTTTTTTTTTTTTTTTTTTTTTGGTCTTTCACTGTTTTCAGACTGCACTTTTCATTCTCACCATAGGTGATGCATCAACTCATAGCCCAGTGCAATTCTGACTTGGCTTGTTTGTGCAGCTCTGGAATGAGAATTCCCATTGTAAGGCCCTTGTATTACCTTCACTAAGTGACCATTCCCTATAGCTAATGTTGATTCCCCTAAATCTGTCTGACAAAACGTTTAATTAGATTCTAGATTAATCAGATACTAGTGAAGTTTGGTCACTTAAGTCTCCACCTTCTCTCTTCTATTTCACCTGTTTCCAGCTGTTCACTTTGAGACATGATTTTCAGGTTTCCCGTAGAATTGCTCTTAATCTTGTCTCTTAATCCTGACACAAAAACCTCTTTGAAATGATAGTCTTGAGGGGTTACCTCCAAACAGCTTCCAAGGCAAAATTAACCACTCCAAATTCCTTTGAGATACTTAGTTTAAACTGGAAACTAGCCAAGCAGAAACAATTGACCTCTCCACAGTTTGAGGTAATGTGCGTGTAGTTTGACCAATTTGTTCAACACCATTTTCTCCTGAGCAGCTTACTGTCCTACCAACCAGGTGTATGGGACAGTACAGCTCATTCAAACAGTGCCGAGGCTTCAGCAGCTTCACCCCGCCTATCTCTGCTCCATGTGAGCTGGTCTGTAGCACATTCTGCTCTTTGGTCATGCGTGGCCTGTCAGTACGGATCTCTCCTCCAATAGGACAAGTCTCATGTCTCTGATGGTGACCTTTTACCCGACTTCATTCTGCATCTCAAAGGCAGCCAGTGGTCCTTCATTTATGAACCCTGTAGTTAATTTCAGAGGTACAGGTTTACTGCACAGGTCAAGTGCAATGATCTCGAACTTCAAAGGTGAATAAGGTCTCCAAGCAACTTCTGGGCTCCCTCCCATTTCCCCCAAAGGATCTAAGGTGGAGTGTGAGGAAGGGGATACCAGAGATTTTTAAATCAATGGGGAATACTGCTGGTGAGTACAGCTATTCATGTATACGTCACTGCAGGATCTGGCCTTTAGGAGACATCACCATTGCAGAATTTTTTTTTTACCTGTGTAGAAGGCACCTCTATTGGCATTAGATATTGTGACAAAGCTCCAGGTCTGTACTTGTGGGTCCTGCGCTTCCTGGCAGATTTAGGGGCCTCAGAAACTCATCTAGGCCCCAGAGTGACCTCCCTTTCTCAGTATAATTGGCAAGAGTCACCACCTAGTGGGTTACCTTCATCACAGGCCAGTATGGAAGATGGAAAAGGGGGGAGCCCGGGCCCGCCCTCTACTCCGGACTCCAGCCCAGGGACCCTAACAGTATCAGCTAAGATGGCTGACCTTTTAGGCACAAAACACAATACAATTCCCTGGGCTACTTCCCCACAGCAGTCCCTGCTTCTTCAAACTCCACTTCACCTTACCTCAGGGCCTCCTTCCTTCTGGATGATATGTTGTCCACCACTCAGTCTCACCAACAGCATAACTTCCTTCCACAGCTCCTGACACCCACAGCCTACCTGACTAACTGGGAGGTTTTTATCTGGTTTCAGCCAGTCCCTGATTGGCTTCAGGTGTCCCAATTAGGCTAGCTGTTTCTACTCCTTTCTAGAAGGTTCTTAATTGGCCCCAGGTGTCTTGATTGGTCTGGAGTAGCCTTTGTTTGGCTATCCAGGGAACAGGGACCTGCACATCCTGAGACTAATATACCTGCCTTCCAGCACTCTCCTATATCCTTCTGGTCTGACTCCGTCACAATATATAATTAATAGGGGTCCTTAGCTGGCATAAAGCAAGCACTGGTAATTGACTTCAGTGAAACTGCACTGGCTGAGAGATTACATCAATGTGTGTAAACAGCTTGAACTCTTCAGATGGAAGGTGCTGTAGCAAAATACTGTTTAAAGACTTCAGAAACAGTTCACGGCAGTTGCTATGATACTTTTTATAAAAGTAGAAAAAGTTACAAAGTGTGGATGATATTTTGGATACATTCATTAATGTTAATAAAGTGCTTTGAAATTGAAAGATATTACAGTAAAAGTAGGGATTAACAAAATATTCCTGTTACACCTCAAACCAATTCAAGCTTTGTCTGCACTTGAGGGTTCGTGTGTTTTATGAATATGGAGGATTTTCTGACAAGTTTAATATTTGTGTATTACACAAACAATCCTTCCTCTCCCACAGCAGGCAGTGTTTCTCCTGAAAGCACCGTCATATTACTTTAGACCCCTTCATGAAGGACTGGAGCTATTTTGGGACCTCTCCAATAGCTTATTTTTCTCTGAAGTTGGAGCTTGCTGTATGTGAACTGTTAACTTGTATCTGTGAAATGAACCACAGGGTCCACTTCGTCAATGCCATAGCAAACCCAATCCTGCAGGTTTTGCAAATCTGTCCGGATAAGCACTAAACATTACTAAGGCTGGTATACATTACAGAATTAGGTACATCATTTAGTGCTATGAAAAATTTCATGCCTTGTGCAATATAGTTAAGCCAGCCATAGCCCAATATAGACACCATTAGGTCAGTGGAGGAATTCTTCTGTCAACTTAGCTACTGCTTCTCAGAGAGGTGGATTTACTACAGAGATGTGAGAATCCCATCCATTGCTGTAGTAGGTGTCTACATTATAGTAATACAGAGGCACACTTGCAGAGTTTCTGGTGTAGACATACCTAAGACCTAGTAAAATGTCATAATTAGTTTAATGTAGAGGCTTATCTACCCTTAAAATGCGTACCACTTTCGTTGTACTGGTAAGCTTAATGCGTTACCACACACCTAATGGACACATTTATATTGATATAAAGGTGCCTTATATGAGTATAGCTATTCCTGTATGGCAGAGGGGAATAAGCTATAGTATAGTATAAGGAATATCTGTATAACTGCATCCACAGTAGGGGTTGTACCAGTTTAAGTATTCCAGTTAAAAGAACAAAAATTATCACACACCTAACTAAAATAGTTCAATTGGTACCAAAACCATGTGTAGCTAAAGTTTGTCGAGGATATCTTAATTTAGGCACCTAACAGGTTACTTGCAAAGAAAATGAAGATTGGGTTTATACCTTTATTTGCTTCTTTGCGGTGGCTTAGTCAATGGGATTCTTTCCTGTTTCTTTTTTATTCATAGATATATTAGGAATGGCAAGTCTGGTCTTCCCTTGTGTTGCTGGAGGACTCATGGTGAGACTGTGAAAATTTGGGAGCTTTCTCAATACTTAAATTCAATAGGTGGATGTGGTGTTAGCACAGCAATTTTCTTACAGGAACTCCTCACTTAACGTTGTAGTTATGTTCCTTAAAAATGCAACTTTAATCGAAACTATAGTAAGCGAATCCAATTTCCCCATAAGAATGAATGTAAATGAGGGGGTTAGGTTCCAGGGAAATTTTTTTCACCAGACAAAAGACTCTCTCTCTCTCTCTCTTCCTCCCTCTCTCACTCTCCACACACAGTACAAGTTTTAAACAAACAATTTAATACTGGTACACCGTGGTGATGATTGTGAAGCTTGATTGAGGTGGAGGAGTCAGAGGGTGGGATATTTCCCAAGGAATGTCTTACTGCTAAATGATGAACTAGCAATTGGCTGAGCCCTCAAGGGTTAACTTTCACACTCTACAAGGCAGCAAGAAAGGAGGGAGGGCAGAGACCGAGACACACACCCTGTGTGTGTGTGTGTGTGTGTGTGTGTGTGTGAGAGAGAGAGAGAGAGATTCCCCTTTAAGTATGAGGACTCTTAAGTACACTGCCTTGTTAATTAGATCAACTGGCAGAGACCAGCTGCTGCCAGCAAGGAGCTCTCTTTGTCCTATGTCTCTCCCCCCCTTCCCCCGCTCTATGGAAGATAAGGGTGATACAGGAGCAGGGAGGAGGGGAACACCCTGACATTAGCTCCCCCCTCTTCCTTCTCCTGCACAGCAAGCAGCAGTCTCAGGGAGCAGCTCCAAGGCAGAGGGCAGGAGCAGCACATGGCAGTGGGGGGAGGAACAGCTGAACTGCCGGCAGTTGATAGCCTGCTGGACAGCTGCTGCACAGGAAACTTAGGGAAACGGGTAACTGATAGGGGGCAGCTGATAGCGGGGCTGCCGATGCACCCTGGTTCCAAGCCCCCACCAGCTAGCTGCAACAGGCTGCTCTTCCTGCAAGCAGTCGACAAAGTAAGCGGCTGCCAAACGACGTTAGAAGGGAGCATTGCACAAATTTAAATGAGTATGTTCTCTAATTGATCAGCAACGTAACAACGAAACAACGTTAACCGGAACAACTTTAAGTGAGGAGCTCCTGTACTTAATTAAGGGATAACAAAACCCTCAACTGAGTAAGAAAATCTCAATGTTCCTTGGGTGTTGTAATGTCACAATGCTACTAATTCTTCAGACAACCATAGAGTCTACTAGTAGAGACAAGACCTAAATTTTAAATTTTAAGAGCTGTACATGGGGAGTTCATTCCTGATAATTCCATGTGTGCACAGTCTTATTCCAGTATTTAGGGTGTCTAGGGCTAATTTGGATTAACACACTCATAATCTGGAATAAATGTATCCACACCTGGAGTTAACTGGGAATAGTTATACACTTTAATTTCACACCCTACTTTATTTCAGATTAATTTTCATGTGCTGACAAGCCCTGAGTAAAACAACAAAAATGAATTTAAATTTTTTTATTCATGATGCCTTTATACATCATAGAGGGAGTTCAAATTCAAGCCCAATTCTTATCCCTCTGCAGGTCACCAGTGGTTTCTAATCTGCTCTCATTCTTTTGAACACGAGGATGCTTGTCTTCTCCCCTTAACCCCACTCTCCCCATTTTTTGGAGTTGCATTTTTTGGTGTACTTTGTAACTGAAGTAGGTGTGGTAAATTAGATCAGAAAAAAGTTAACTCTCAAATATGTATAATTGACCTGGAAAAAATGGCAGAATTTGTGCGTGAAACATAGCAGAATTCTGTATAAAGGAGCTGGCTCTTGTTTTCTAGTAAAGAATTGGGCCCTTAGGTTTTCAAGTATTGTCAGTGGGCTTTAATTATTTAAACTTTATATGACACATTACAATTGCTGTGAGTTTTTCAGCATATAAACTAAAACGGTTGTCTTCATATTTGAGATCATAGAAAAGTTATATAGACAACAGCACTATATACTTGCCACAGTGTTTGTATACATAGCATATTTAATGGCTAACTAAAATCTAAGCAGAAAGCTCATCTTGAAAAAGACTACTTAATTAAAAATTAAACAATGAATTAAAACTTAAATTATGCAAAACTAATAAGCTATATTACCAAAACCAACAATTAATACGCTATGGAATATGCAAGAAAAATGCTACCATTTTTACTTTTTTTTGTTTTATGTCTGGCTTGTAGTCTGCATTGCATGCTGTTTTGGAATTCTTTCTTTTGAAATACATGGCGTATCTGAATTAAGATATAAATCAGTGACTTTAGATTTTTAATATTTACAAAACTCCGAGATTAAAAACTGATAATATAAAGGAATTTGTTTTAAAGCAGGAAAAGTCCAATTATTTTGCAATTAATGCAATATCACATTGAATATATGTTTCAACTCAGAGCATCAGATCATTTAGTACAAATCAACAGATTAAAAATGGGCTCATTGACCAAATCTTACAATCTGACCTATCACTCTAATTCACTTTTACAAAAGATTTCCATACTCACTGATACAGCTTCCCACTAATTGCAAATACTGAGATGCTGAAAACTATATTTGTGTGTGAATGTATTTATAGGGATCAAAATGATGACACTTCTGTCTTTACTCTAGTAGTTTTAAAGGTGTTCCCTAGGTCCACTGGTCAAAGCTGCAGTAAAATGCTTCATCACTTATTGAATCTGGTGTGTACCTACACAAGTAAGATATCAAATGACAAAAAACTAGACATATCCTCTAATTATTCATTACTTATGAAAAATTCATATTTTGGTCATGTAGAAAAATTGTAAAAAATGGAGTATAGGAAGAGATACAAAAATAGGCTAATTTCCAATATATACTAGTACCTGTCGTAATTCTACTCTTCTAGTTAAGCTGAGCTTTAAGAAGAGGAACTAGAAAAATAGAAAAGCAGAACCTGTAGAAGGCGAAGAATAATTCTGAAAGGAACTTGAAGATTTATTTCAGAATTCAGTTTAAACTAAACTTATCAAAGATTGAGGGAGACAGAAAAGAGGAGGAAAGAGAGACGTTAAGGACATGGACCTGAAAGGAAACACAGTGTATGGACAGTGAAACTCAGCTATCAACATTTATTGTTTCGGAGGAAATGTTTCATCACCACTGAACTAAGGTCATTAGTACTGATAGCACATTAGTTGTTTGATACCAATTTGTTTGTTTATTTATAAACACAAATATTCCTGATGTAGGAAGTGTGGACCTAGAATGTAGTAAACGATTATTACCATGTGTTGGAACACTTAACTATGCAATGATTTTTCACTTGTAGTGTCACAAATTTAATTTAGCATTACATAATTCATTTTAACTGAAATGCTTTTTATCGAATATGAATTTTATTCCCCAAACCATTGCAGTATATTTGTATTTTTAAATATTTCTTCTGCACTTAGCAAAACCTGAGACAAAACGTTGCTATCTTGGTCTTTGTGTCCAGCTGGTGTTTTCACTGCCATTGTAATTTAAAAGTTTACATTTTAAAACAAGAGCAATAGTTGGAGGACAAATAACAGGTAGAGAAGAGTTGTTTGTAGTGTTGTTATAACCATGTTGGTCCCAGCATATTAGAGAGACAAGATGGGTGAGGTATCATCTTTTATTGGATCAGCTTCTGTTGGTGAGATAGACAAGCTTTTCAGTTTACACAGCTCTTCTTCAGGTGGCTACAGATACAGAAGAATGTAGCTAAAATATTTTATAATATCTTATTGAGAACAGAATAAAAGTTCCCGATAATAAAGTCAGTTATCTGAGAATTGTACTGAGAGGAAATATTGGGCCAAATTTCCTCCTCCTTGGTACAGGGAGTGAGCGGGTATCAGAGCTAGTTACAGCTCTGTCATTCTGTGGGTCCATCTGCACCAGCCCTGGCATAAGTTATAACACTGGATCACTACAATATCATAGGAAGCCACATATGACTGATAAGTGCCTTGAATATAATACTTCTGACCTCTCCTCTGACCAACAAGCTTAATTTAATGGAAACCTTAAACTCTCTCTTTATGGGACCTTTCTTTGTATGTTCATAGTTAGTTTAAGCTGTTGTAGGTAGTGACATATCCCCCTTAAACACTGTTGCGGATTCACAGGGAAGACTAGCTGGGGATTCTGCCTTTTCCAAACACACATGATGCTCCATCATAGTTTTTTCTTCTGTCTACATTTATGTTCATTTGTCTGGATGGTACTGAGGTAGCTGGTTAGGTAGTATGCTATGTTTTCTAAAGGTAAACATCTGTGTTAATCAGGAGCACTCCACAAAGCCTTCAGCAATCTTCCCGGGAAGTGGCAGTTGTGGAGGCCTGTTAGAGATCTGCACCTTCAACTGTCAGTTCCTTTATTCCTGTCTGTCATGACTGCTTACTTCTGATCATACCAGTTGACATTTATGTGTCACAATAGAAAACCTATAACCAGCAAAGAAGTAAAGAAGACATTGGGTTTGCTGTTACTTGTATCACAACAGGCAGCTGGCCACTCATTAACACGCTGTGGGGTGTCAAATATACCGTATGTTAAATAAAATTAGTGCCTACAGGCATTGTATAGAAGGGAAAACCACAGCAGTAAATGAAGTTATATAAACAACTGAATAAAAAAAGACTAAAGGTGGAAATTTTTTAAAAAAGCAGTTTCCCCCTTAGAAATGAGTGTACAGTTCAAGATGCATAGTCATATCCAGTCTCTTAACTATCCTCCATTTTCATGAGTGGCATTGGAAAAATGAAACTGGGCATAGGAGAGTTCTACAAGAGATTCTTTGCCTTTCCAGTATTTTAATTATGTGCTGGGAAAGGCAATGTTAAGGTCTTGGAAGATAACCACCTTTCTCTTAGCTGCAGTCAAGCAATGAAGTGAAATATAAGGGAAAAGATGTGCTACCATGGACATTACTTTTATGCAGAAACTTGAGAGACATTAATATAAAAATGTTCTCCATAGGCAATCAGCTAGCGTGACTTTGTGTAAAACAGCCTCTGTGAGTGTTAATCCACTATATATTATGGGAATGTCACTTTTCCTTTTTGGCATTCAAGATGTTTGCTAAATCATCAGAATGGGTCACCTAAATGCTTTGTAGTCTTAGGGGAGGCATTTCTTCATCTTCCTTCTCAGTTTGGTGAACGGGTTGACCAAGCCGGAATTCTAATCTCTGTAGTTGAGAAGGAGAGTGTTTGCTTTAGATGAGGTATACATATAATAATATCTTACATGCTTACCTTACATTAAGCTTTTATTTTCAAAGAATCCCAATATGATTTTCAGAAAACACTGTGTTCAGATAAGCCTGTGTTTTTTTCAGTAGCCTCAGGGGACATCCGAGACATTTAAAAATTTTGGATTCATACAACTGGATAATTTTGGACCAATTTTAATTTCTAGTTAATATAGTGTGACAGAGTCAGACCAGAAGGATATAAGAGAGTGCTGGAAGGCAGGTATATTAGTCTCAGGATGTGCAGGTCCCTGTTCCCTGGATAGCCAAACAAAGCTACTCCAGACCAATCAAGACACCTGGGGCCAATTAAGAACCTTCTAGAAAGGCGTAGAAACAGCTAGCCTAATTGGGACACCTGAAGCCAATCAGGGACTGGCTGAAACCAGTTAAAAATCACCCAGTTAGTCAGGCGGGCTGTGGGTGTCAGGAGCTGTGAGAGGAAGTTGTGCTGTTGGTGAGACTGAGTGTTGGACAACATATCATCCAGAAGGAAGGAGGCCCTGAGGTAAGGGTGAAGTGGAGTTTGAAGAAGCAGGGACTGCTGTGGGGAAGTAGCCCAGGGAATTGTATTGTGTTTTGTGGATAAAAGGTCAGCCATCTTAGCTGATACTATTAGGGTCCCTGGGCTGGAGCCCGGAGTAGAGGGTGGGCCCGGGCTTTCCCCTTTTCCATCTTCCATACTGGCCTGTGATGAAGATAACTCACTAGGTGGTGACTCTTGCCAATTATACTGAGAAAGGGAGGTCACTCTGGGGCCTAGATGAGTTTCTGAGTCCCCTAAATCTGCCAGGAAGCGCAGGACCCACAAGTACAAACTTGAAGCTTTGTCACAATAGATATTCACATATTTTAGAGTTGGGGGTTGAGGTTTACTTCTCCTACATGCTTATCTATTCATTCACCTTGTATGGAGAATGCTGCAGCTGTTTTATAGTTAGACATGGCAGAATTTGGTTTTTATTTTTATTATTTTGACAGAAAATATTGATTTTATTTCTATTTTTCTATTTTTTATTTTTCACAATTGCAGGAAACTATGGGGGGGTACTCAGACAACGAGGGGGCAGACTAATTATTTAATGGCTGTAGGAGTTAAGATTCAAAAAGGTAAATCTTTATAACAGTTAAAACACAAATTATCGATACCACATGTCAAAATATACAAAGTAAAATGTCTTTAAATCAAACTCAAGGTCTCAAGGCAAAGAAAACATTTTTTCATTGGCTTGTATATGTACTGTGAAATTGAAGTTTACCTGTAAAAATGTAATTCTTCCAAGCCTATCTATAGTATACAGAAAAGTTTTATATAGCATTCCAGTACAGAAAGTGAAGAAAACTGTCCAACGACAACATACTTGAGTTTTTCCTTGGGCATCTCCCATCTAAACACTGGCAAGACCGGACCCTGCTGAGCTTGGGCATCTCCCATCTAAACAATGACAAGACCGGACCCTGCTGAGCTTTGTGACATCTGATGGGATCATAGCCTGAGGTTGTATGGAAGCAATGTCATGGCTACTAATAGTGCATGCAAATTGACATAGGTTCAATAGGGCAAGATTTTGTTGCCATACCAGTTGCCATACTTTTACTAACGTGATAGCAACATATTTAGAGAAAAGAGAGTGAGATTATTCATTTTTTCAGTCAGTTTAACAAAATGTGTATAATTCTCTTTTCTAGTTATGTGAAACAATAATACATTTTGAGTAAAACTATTAATCCCTGTTTGTGTTCATACTTTTCTGAAAAATTAGTGTAGGAGTAATGGCTTATCTCACCTTTTATTTATATTACTCTGATTTCTGCCCCTGGCAGTTTATCCAATGTACTTATTGTTTCCTGCGTAACGAAATTCCACCTTAGTTCCTTTCCTGCCCCATTGTCCTGACCTTTCTTAGCTTAAGATGAGGCGTCTTTGCTGTTATATTTGACACTAGTTCAGATAAGTTCAAAGGAATACCAAGATGTCCTTTCAATTCATTTAATAATTTCATATACTACGGTGAGGTCTCTTTTTAATCCCCTCTTTTCTCAGTAATACAGGCCTATCATAATTTCTTTAACCTTTTGGACTAACTAAATTCCCAGAGTTCTGTAATGTTCTACCTGCCCTCTGATATTCCTCCTACTTTTTAAAATATTTGTTTAGTAATAAGGTAGCTAGAACTATATTTCAAACATGTAGCCTCACTAGTCCCATATATACTGGTAAAATAATTTCCTCTGACTTATATGCGACAAGCAGGTCAGGCTTTCAAAGGCTGCAGGGCAATTGTGTTGACCCAAGTTTTGTATTGGGATGTTCAGCTTGGAACAGTTGAAGTGACATGCAGATTGCATCAGGGCAATGAAAATAAAAATGCTGTTTTCTTTCTTTTCTGATGTGGTTATTTAATTTTGGACCTGATGATGTCGTCACTGTTTTGTTTTTCTTAACACACTACCCCAGAATAGAAGAATCTCCATCAGTATGCAGTTCAGAAAAATGAGGTATCTTATATAAATAAGTCCTGTTCAAAACTCTCTTTGTATGGTTCTTTATGCACTTTTTATATACTTAGATCACAAGGATTTTTAGCCAGTTTGGTTCAAACTTAGTAACAAAATTGTAGATTTTTTTAATTATACAGTTTTACAAACGGTCATTACAGTACAAGTTTGTGTTGTTTTCATCTTATTACAGCTCTAATAATGACAAGTTATTAGAAGATAAACATAACTGAGAATAAATTTTTGTCTATTCAGAAGGAAACAAATTGACAATACGTAAATTAAAAGGCAGAGCATAAAAAGGCTAAATATCAGGTTTGATCTTTTCTTTGAAGGTGATAAAAAACTTGCTAATATAAAGCGAATACAAAAATATGGCTGCTATTAATAGATCAAAGAGTATATATAGAGAGGCCATAACTATGTAAGATATATATATGATTCAGCAGTTTCCCTGAATTACATATGGATGGATATTCTTTTCTGTGGTAATGTAGTAGGAAAATCAAAACTGATGACATCATGAGGACCAAAAAATTCAAAAGCTACATCAGAAGAGAGAGAAAATAAGAGTTATATCTGTTGTTCTACATCACCACAGAATTGTCAAGGGACTGGTAATGGACATAAGTTTTTGTTTGTTTGTTTTGTTCTCAGTCTGTTCCTTTGCCACCTGTCAAAGTGAACTCATCTGCTTTGGCTTCTCATTGGATGAATTGGGTAGCTATAGTATTAACTTTAGTAAGTTCATCAGTGATTTCATATGAGCCTGTAATTGGCTTCTTTCTTGATTTAGGGACTGATGTGATAATATATGTGCCTGATGGCTGATTAGCTTGTCTGTGGTGTAATTTACATCAATTCTCAGTTCATTTATACAGAATATGCAGAAGAGAAAGCAGTTAAAGTACCTATATCGGTTAAAGTACTTACATAATGGTAGTTTCTCATCTTTTGGTACTTAGTCTTTTTTTTTTTTAAATTACACCTATATTTCGTTATTGGCACCCTGCAAATTGTTCAGCTCTGCAAACTGCAAAAAACTCAGAATGGTGGTTTTAAATGTGTTATGGTGTGTATCTCAGACTTTCTCCTCAGAGCATATTCTGTGGGATCTGAGTGCCTGGCTCAGCATAGCAGATATTTTGGTATGATCCTTATCACCACACTTACCATCACCAATTTAGTAACACTCCAAGGAATCTGTTACCTGCAACCAAGCACTCAGTTACTACCAGGGGTGAAAGTAACTGAAGCGTCTTACCGGTACGGGGATTTGGCTCGGGCCAGCTCTGGCCCCCTGAAAGGGCGGGGCCTAGGCCGGAAGAGGTGGGGCTGGGGGCAGAGCCAGCCCCAGCCCAGCCCCCGTACCAGTAAGGGGCCTCCTGCCCTACCAGCTCCGGCGGCAGTTTAAAGGGTCCGGGGTGGTAGTGGCACCGAGCCTCGGGCCCTTTAAATAGCTGCTGGAGTCTGGCCGCCACCTTCCTAGGGCTCCAGCAACAGGGCTCCCGTCCCCGCAGAGCCCTGCTGCCGGACCCCTGTGGAGGCTGTGGCGGGGCTCCTGCAGCTATTTAAAGAGCCTGGGGCTGGGCCACCGCTTCCGCCCCGGGCCCTTTAAACTGTCGCCAGAGCCCTTGCTGCGGGAACCCGGGGGAGGCTGTGGCGGGGCTCCAGGGCAGTTTAAAGGGCCCGGGGCAGTAGCTGTGAACCAGCCTTAGGCTCTTTAAATAGCTGCTGGGAGCCCCGCTGTCACTTCTCTAGGGCTACGGCAACAGGGCTCCCATCCCCCAAGAGCCCTGGGAAGGCTGCGGCAGGGGCTCCGGCAGCTATTTAAAGAGACCGCGGCTGGGCCGTCGCTACCGCCCCGGGCCCTTTAAACTGACCCCAGAGCCCTGCTGCAGCCTCCCAGGGGCTGCGGCGACAGTTTAAAGGGACTGGGGCGGTAGCGGCGGTCCAGCCACGGGCCCTTTAAATAGCTACCGGGGCCCCACGGCAGCCTCCCCAGGGCTCCCGCAGCAGGGCTCTGTGGGGACGGGAGCCCTGTTGCTGAAGCCCTAGGAAGGTGGCAGCTGGACTCCGGCAGCTATTTAAAGAGCCTGGGGCTGGTCCACGGCTACCGCCCCGGGCCCTGCTGCCGGAGCCCCGCCACAGTCTCCCCAGGGCTCCCACAGCAGGGGCTCTGGCAGCAAGTTAAAGAGCCTGGGGCTCCAGCCGCTGCTGGGAGTCCCAGGCCCTTTAAATTGCGCCCGGGGAAGCCGATTCCCCAAATATGGCGCACTGGCTCTTGCCGGTATGCCGTACCGGGGCGTACCGGCTTACTTTCACCTCTGGTTACTACAGAATATGCTCTGAGGAAAAAGTCCAGGACTCGCACTTTAATAGACGCAAACTGCCTTTGCCAAAAAGGACATTCAACAGATAATTAGATTGCATCATGTAATGGGCCCCCAAATAATTTGTGTTCCCCCCTTGACTGGACAAAGACACCTCCTCTATGACCCTTCTTTTATACACTGATACAAAATAGTTACATATTGCCCATCTGATGGGGTTAGTTACCACCCTTTACCCTGCATATGTTGGTTCGATCAACTGACTTCTGCTCACAACCTAACTTTTGCTAACTTTGCTTTATATCAGCAAGGCTTGACCACTGCTTTAGTTCAAGCCACAGGCCTCAGATCAGGCTTCTTATACTAGGCCTACGGTAACCAGATGTCCCAATTTTATAGCAACAGTCCCGATTTTTTGGGTCTTTTTTTGTATAGGCTTATAATACCCTCCATCCCTGTCCTGATTTTTCACATTTGCTGTCTGGTCACCCTAATTAGGCCTCATGTTTCAGGCTCTCTCTTTCTACTACTTGGGATATCATCAAACATTTACAAGCCATACTTGATGGAGACCACATACTGAAAGAAACCTTTCCTGATTCCCCTCTTCTGGTCTTCAAACAATGTCAAATGTCTCTAAGCTCATATTCAGAAACAAGCTCCCCAGATACTAGGACACAAGAATCCAAAGGAGCATCAGACCCTGGCAGAACAATAGATGCAAAATCTGCAGACACATATCCACTGCTGAGGTGATTAATACGCCCCACTGTACACCTTTCAAGATCCATGTGTCCCACACATGCCTATCACAACATGTGATGTACCTCATCCAGTGCACTAAATGCCCCAGTAACAACTAGGAGGGTGAAACAAGATACTCCGTTCCTGTATGAACTCACACAGAAAAATGATCAGACAAAAACATCACATTACTTTTGAGTGAACACTTTTCACAAAACGATCATTCTGTATCTGACTTCTCAGTTCTCATCCTCAAAGAAAACCTGCACAACACTTTCAAAAGATGGGCCTTTGGAACTTAAATTAATAACTCTGCTAGATACCAAAAATTTATAGACTTAGTTGATTTGTCACTCATTACAACAATCTGTAACCCACTAACCGTCCTTTTATCCTATGACTGTAGAGGTGTTAACTGTCTACTTCACCTAGAATGGTCTCTTGCAGCATGTTAACTTCTTTTCTGTTCTCTATGTATTTAGCTGTGACACACTGAATACCTTTCCTAGATCTGAAGAAGAGCTTTGTGCAAGCTTGAAAGTTCGTCTATTTCACTTGCAGTAGTTGCTCTAATAAAAGATTATACCTCGCCCACCATGCCTCTCTAATATCCAGGGACCAACACTGCTATAGAAACATTGCAAAGTACTCTTAATCAGACTTGACTTGAGGGCTTCTGCAGTTAAATTGCATCTGTGAAGTAGAAGCAGTTTGTGTGAATTGTCCACAGAAGCTTTATTCTGTTTTGCTGTTTGTATCAGGCCGCACTGTTCATAGTGTACTTTGAGTTTGACATTGACTTGTTGGGATAGTTCATATGAGGCAAGTCATGTGACAGAAGCCAAATATGTTTTATTCATTGTTCCTTAAAGGCTCACCTTATCCTCATGATCAGGTGGGTCAACCTAATTCAGTAGAATTCATTTTTACTTTGTTTCTTTGGAGAGAAGTGTTGTTCTTCAGCTGGGCTATTTCAGCAGACTGAGTCCTTACTCTGTGCTCAACATAGCATGCAAACCAGGGTTACCATCTGTCCGTATTTCTCTGAACACGTCCGGCTTTTTCGTCTTTAAATAGCCATCCAGGAGGAACTGGTAGAAAGGTAAAAAGGTCTGGGATTTTTCATCCCTCCACTCCCATGCAGAGTGCGGCTGATTGGGCGACTGGGCCTGATTGAGCTGTTCCCATTGGCTTCCAGCAGCCGGAGCCCCTCCCCTACTTCCCCTTCTCCCCTGGAGCCTCAGCACGTCAGCAGCACTCTGTCAGGGGGTGGGGAGCGATTGGAAAAGAAGTCCTGGGGATCTCTCTGGGCATGGAGGTGTGGATAAGGGTCAGGGAAGTGAGAGGACAGGTAGGGAGTAGGATCCTAAGGGGGCAGTTAGGGTGGGGGGGTCTCAGGAGGGGGCAGTCAGAGGACAAGGAGCGGGTGAGGGTTGGAGGTTGTGAGGGGGGCAGTCGGAGCGGGAAGTGGGAGGGAGTGGATGGGGCAGGGCGGGGGTGGGGTTAGGGCAGGGCTCCCCTCGTCCTTTTATGATTGTTGAAATCTGGTAACCCTAACCATTAGCTGATTAATGTACAAACTTTCCCTTTACTGAAGATTGCCTTTATAGGCAAACTCAATAACAATAACACAACACAAATCTCATCTTGCGTTTCATCAGTGTGCTACCCCAGTGGCTTTCCTGTGTGCATTCTTTGTCCTTCCTGTCTAAAGAGTCCATCTCACCTCTTTTCAGCCAGGGGAAGTAAGTGTCCCAATGAGTCAGCAGAATTACAACAGTTTTATGAAGGTTCTTATAACTGCTGCCAGGGTGAGTCAGTAAAAATGTTTTGCCACCTAAGTTCCTAGGATTCATTTGGAAAAATCATGAGGAAATTTCCTAGTTCTTCTGTCTATATCTAACAGACCGTTACCTACTATGTTGTTTTCTTCTGCAGTTCTCTCATTTGGTGTCTCATTATTATTTTGTCTTATAATTATATTTGTTTGTAGTGTTTCAAACTTCTATGATTTTATTTCAAGTCTCACCATATTAGGTGTTTTTCTTAAATTATCAGCTCCTGAAAGTATGTGGTTACATGAGAATCCCAAGTTACACTTAAAAATAAAAAAAGTGTGTTTCTAATACTCATGATTGTAAAGAAAAACCTGTGACCAAAGTGAACCCTCAAGACTTGAAGACCATAAAGCAAAAATAAAGAATTTTTAAGCCAACCTCATGATTTTTGAATAATAGGGATTAGGAATGCAGAAAGTGTGTAATGTGCCTGTAAGACCAAAATTCTCTTGCTCAGGAAATGAGTCCTAGTTACTGTATATTCTTGGCAGAGCTCTGTAGATTCCTTCATGTAGCTTCCTCGTTGGTAGGGAACTGTACCATAATTATTTTATCTTTTGGTTTGCATTCTAGAAACATCCTAGTTACAGAAGGGATTTTTTTTGTTTGTTTGCCATACATCACAGCCCTGGTCTTACATCAGAGATGAAGCTCATTTTCTTTTGAATAAGCAAACTGATGCAAACAGGCAAGACTGTGTTAGACCCAACTCTGGTTGAATCTCACAATGAGCCCAATAGATCAGAATTGGGACTAACACAATCTTGCCTACTGGGTTCATGTTGAGATTCATCCAGAGGAAAAGTACATTCGCTTGGGCAGCCTCTTAAACTTCAGTTCTGCAAAGCCATGCAAACTGTCTCATGCAAATACAAATTTAGCAACTCATTTCAAATTGAACTTGCAAAGGTCACATGTTGACTCTAATAGTTACCTTGTTGCTATAGACATCCCAGCATACAGTCCACTTACGCCTTTCTTTTGTGAATCAGGCAATGTCATTAGATGATTTGTCCTGAAGAAAATGTGCATTCATTCTTTCCCCCATGAATATAAGATATTTCTTAGTAAAACAAGTAGTCAGATTTAAAAAAAGTCTTAATTTTAAGGATTTGTCTAAGTATCTAACAGTTTATCAAGATTAAACTGCCTTACTTACAGAAGTAGTCTTACTGAAGTCAAAGGAACTATTTGCATGAGTAAAGGATGAGTAAAGCAAGCACAAATTTTCTTTAAGATTTTTCTGTTTCTGGAAACTATGTTCATACTTCACTAACATGAATATGCTTTTTTTAAATTTCTAACTGTATATTATTGTATTACTATGTATTTTGCCTAAACCTTGATGTTACTGTAGTCAAAGTAAATTTTTGTTTTCTCGCTTCACTTCTGAAAGATTTCTGATTTTATCCCTTATTTCTTCTCATAAGTCTAGATCGAGACCTGTGTCCCCACCATTTTTCTCTGTCCTTTGTTTTTGTTTTATAGGTAATACTGATAAAATAATGGAATTTATCAGTATTTTATCCAAAAATTCCTTGAAAAATGAACTGATGCCAAACCACACATAGCTAATTGCTTCATTCATTTGTATGATACAGCAAATCAATTTATAACTGTGTTTACTCAAGTAAATGAAGATTAACTGGAACACAAGTGCAAAAAGTTAAGATTTATTTAGTGAATATATCTTTCTGTCCCTCTGTTCACTTGAATAAAAATGTGAATATGACTGACTAAATCCTGTTTTGAACACAGTTCTATTTCTTCTGCAATAAATATTGAAAACTTCTGGAAAATATAGTGATATAAGTATAATTTGCTATAAAAAGGTCAAAAGAGTGTGTTTTGTTGCTTTTTGCTTTCAGAAATATTTTCCTAAGCTTACAGTCACATACTTTATACACAAAGATGTATTTGATAAATAAGATAAATTTATACACAAAGTCCTGTTATTTAAAATACAGGATTTTATAACACAGTGGTAAATAGCTCAGTGTAGTTTTGCGATTTGTTAACCTGATTGTATTATAGGAAATGAGAGGTCTACATGTTACATATTTCAGCACATACAGTGTTATTTGGAGTTAGGTAGTACAAAACTGAATTAGTCGTTTGATTGAATATCTGAAACTTTCACTTTGCAGGTATTAGTTGTTTATTTCAAAATAAGAGTTTTCATGGGGCACCTGCGTTTGTAATGAAAGAAAAAGGATGTTGACGTCTGGCAGATATTTTCCTAGTAATACAACAAGACATAGAATATTAAGGTGGACAGTGTTTCTTTAAGTTAATATGCATTCCATGCTGTGCAGCATGTTTGAAAGCTAAGCCTGACTTTTGCTTGCGACAGCTATTGTGCTGTAAGCTACAAGAAAAGAATGTTGCTTCAGGTGTTCTCCCAAAGCTTGTAAAGAATCAAAGCATTTTGGCCAATCAGCAATCTGCCTGATGACCTTTTTCTTTTGTAGCTCAGTGATGGGTTTTGAAGGGGAGAGCTGGTTACAGTCAGGACTAGGGGGACCTGCCGTGGTGTGACGGCAGGTTCAAATCAAACCCAATAGTTTTTTCTTGTACTTTCTTCACGTGTCCTGCCAGCTTGCTGTATGGCTGCCACAACAGTAACTCTGCAAGTGACTTGATTGGTGAGGATTTACATGTGTGCTAATTAGAGTGGAATAAATGATTGGCTGTTTGCTGCATCGCCATAAAGGGTGCCCAGATGTACACACTACGTGAACATAATGTGCACGGGCATGGCGCATCAAAGTTTGTCAGCTGCATTACCTCAGTAGGCTTAGGGCCTGTCGGAGAGAATTTGCTGATAATCGTCCCCTATGATTTAGTGTCTGACTTGGTGAAAGTGAAGGACCTCAAATTACTGTCTTGGCAACAGAATTTTTGATTGTTTTACAAAAGTAATAAATGAGCTAAAATATAGGTAACCACAATGAAGAAACAAATTTAAAGTTATAAATGAAAACATAATCTTAACTGAAGAATGCTATGTTCTCTGAAATGTTTGAAAATGTAATAAAAGCTCAACATCAACTTAACTGGTGCAATTAACAATGGACACTGAACAGAATGTTTAATTAAGCTTAATTTGTTGTGATACAGCACAAGTCCTTCATTTATGAAAATCCCCCTGATGCCCCTGTGCACAGATAAAATGAGCTGAAATTTGCACAGCTGGTTAAATTAACAAACGAAACCAGAAAAAAATATTATTTTTTGTTTAAAAAACACATTTTAGGAAAAGGTAATATTAACTTCTATTTAGAAGTGATCACTCGCTTCCATGCCTTCTCTTTAATATAATATATGTTCTTTGATGTAAATGAATAATTAAGACAAAATCCCATATGCATCGTATTTATGTACAAAATCGGTAATATCTGATTACTTTGACAAGTAATTTTGTACTTACATGTTCACAATATTGATAATGTATTAATGTACAATGATTAAATGGTTAAGCTGCCATATTAAAGTTATGAGCTGGAACATTTATCCAGCACAGCTAAGCACGAACAAAAACTGTCCATTTCCAAATGGCATTATTCAATCTCTGAACTGCTTTAAAATGTTAGCATTACATTGATTCTTAGCTTTGATACTGTGCCTCACTTGAATGACCCAATACAGTTAAGTGATAAGGTTACGTTAATTACTGTATCTGTGCTATACAGCTTCCACATGATTACTGTTGAGAAAGATAGTGATGCTTTTTGCTTTAATTAAGGAAAAGAGAATGAAAAGATATAATTGGTTTTTATAATAATCTTGCCTTATATCACTATCAACAAGCGTCGTTTGTTTTCTGCAACTTTGTTGAATGAATTCCTAGCAGCACAATTTATACAGTGGAATATACACATAAATTATTTAAATCCCTTCTGTGGAAATGAGTGTCATCCAAAGAGTTAAATAGTTAATATCAAGACCGATACTTTTGTAGCACCTGAGGGTTTGTTACAGTAAATTGTGAACCAGATCTGAAAAATCCATGTTTCATTGGGAATTTTATACAGTAATGTTTGGAATTGTTTTAAATATTTGTACTATGTGTTAAAAATGTAAATACTCTAATACATATTTTTAACAATATGGTGCTCATGTACAATAGTTTGTTATTATATTACGAATGGCAGCTTTTACAGAGTTTTACTTTTAAATTAGTTCATTGGTTGTCAAAAATGGTTGTCTTGGAGTTTTGGTGGGACAGAGAAAGGGTTTGGCATTTAGGTTTTTTTAAAAACATTTTGGGGCGTTCCCTATTCACTGGTATAAAAGCATTTACTTAGATTATATGAGTAGGATATGAAAAAGACAAATTTCATAATTTTTTTTTACACTTCTGAAGAAAAAACACAGATCATAATCATTCAGCCATAAAGTCCTGAGCCTGTAAATTGTTCCAGATAGATGAACCCCTGTACTTTTGCTGATTTCTGTTGACTTTCACATGGAGGTATGAGTCTACCCAGCTGGAACAGGTTGCAGTATCACAGCCTTACTCATATGAATGGTTCCAGTGAAGTCATATATTACATTTTTAACTTTCTGAGCACTGGCTTCCAAACAGAAAGACATCTCAAGCTAGACATCACAAATGTAGATATATTTACAGTATAAATATATACTTATATATATATATATATATATATAAGTATATAAGTATATACTTAAATACTTAAGTATATATAAGTATATATAAATATATTAAATATATACTTTATTAAAGTATATTATATATACTGTATTAAAATATATTATATTAAATATATACTTATTAAATATAAGTATAAATAAGTATATATAAATAAGTATATAAATACTTATATATACTTAAATACTATATATTTATATATACAGTAGATATATGTAAATAGAAAGACATCACAAATGGCTTTGCCGCAAACTTTTGTTTTACATCTTAAAATAAGGTTGAAATGTCTTCAGTTGTAGGTTGCAATAATTCTATAAAGATTACTGTGCTAGAATTAGCTGTGTGCCTGTATTTCAAGATTCCTCCGCATATGGGAAGAGAGAGCTTATTACTTATAGTTCTGCTGATGGGCATTATTTTAAACATTGCTGAGTGAAGGACATTCAACAAAAATTCCTTGCTGAATGTAGAAATCTGTCACCTGATTAATTAGTAGCCTGGTGTGGTAACTACATTCTTTACTAAGTACGTCAGTTATATTTACATGTTATAATTCTGTTTGGAACAGTACAATTTTCCCCTCCCTTGCAGTGATGTGATTGAAAATGAGATATATTGACATAAAAATTGTGGGGCTTGAGATTTTAAGAGATGTTCAATTCCTTGTCTGCTTACGGATGGCCTCCACCTAAGCAATAGACTACCTCCTTCTCAGCATTTTGTGCAAGGCTTCTGCTTGCACAGAATGGACTGATTACAATATTTCCTTTATATAGAAGACACATACAATTCAAACCTTTCAATTTATTCTGAAAAAAGAATTTTGATAATATTTTGAATGTTTTTTCTTATGATGATTAACACCCTTTCTAAGCAGTATTAGACTGAGTTGCTAAAATACAAAGCAATTTGTGGACTTTTCCTGTATTTGTCATACTCTTTTTATTAATAAATCTGTTTAGGTTCTTGCTGTGTGCTTAGAACCAATGATAGTTGCAGATACACAAACCAGGTATGTGAGAGGAGGAAAGTGTGTATATAGGGAACATCCATACCGGGAGAGGAGTTGAATGTTGAGTGAGGAGCTGGGCATATTTATTAAAATATAACTTTCTTGAACTTTTTCAGCATAGTAAGCTTCCTCTCTAGAAAGAAAGCAATGGAATTACTGCAGGAGTAAAATGCTATTAAGTGTAATAAAGAGGGCCACATCTGGGAAGGTCACTAATTTGATTTGGGCATAGAGTGATAAGACAAGCATTTCCATGCTATCACTGGTTTGCATGAAGTTATTTGGTGATGCCAGTTAAGGTATTTAGTGGCAGTTGTTTATATCACCTATCCAACAGTCTATGCTTCCCTATTCCACAAAACAAAACCAAAGTAGAAAACCACCTTCACTATTGGTTTAAAGGATGTAATTGATATGCTTCCTTGTACTAATAAGGACAGAAAGAGGAGATTGCCTTTTCACCCCTAGAAGTGGTCCCTTCAGGTTGAGGTTGGAAGCGCATATTCTGCACTAGTTCGGAGAGTAAACAGTGGACTTCATTCTCTAAGGCTGTTAATCTGATACGTGTCACCAGCTCCAAATTGAGATTATAATGTGTTTGGGATATTGCTTTGGCTTCCCCTAAGCAACCATAACATATGCAGTGACAATTGGAATATGTTTCCTACTTTTTAAAATTAATAGGTGGTGTCTTATTTTTAGCCAGTAAGCTAAAACTCCTTTTTCTGCAAACTCTACCTTTTAGATTGTGTTTGGTGAAAGGGTGGAGGAGAACTTCATGGAAAATTAAAGCAATTGTGCAGAAAATGAAAAGGCCTTTTATAAGAAAGAGTTCTTTAGAAAATACTACATTTCAGAGTACAGTAAATATTGTGAAATTCAAAGAATTGCACAACTCTGTGAGACTTTAATGTGTCTCATTTCAAATGGCAAGTGCACAACTATAGAAAACGTACAAATTTCATGATATGAATTTTCATGCTGTTTGATTGCACAGGGGATTAGACAGTGGTGGATATTGGTAGTGGTTTAAATTTTTGAACATTTTACATCTTGTGTGTAAATGAATAAACAGGCTCCAGTCTTATTTCTTAATACTTTACATTTAGTATAATATAGCAGAACTAAGAGCTGTGAGTGAGATATTAAGCATACTCCATAGAACACTTTTATTCTAGGCATGTGACAGCTTGGCATTGTGTAATAACAAAGCTATATTGTAGTTCTGTGTCTTTTAACATATCAAGATGTTTACATGTTTCATTTGAGGTGGTGTTTATTTCATTAGGTCATATTGAGGAAAAACAGTGTGGAAACTTGCTTTCATATGTCAAAGTAATGAAAAACTGATTTTGAGAGCTTTATGATCGAGACTAGTTTTTTCCTTCTTTTTAATGACACAGAATAGTAATGATCTGCAGTTTCATTTATTCTTGGGGAAAAAAGTGTAATTGCAAAAATTAACTTGTCATACACCACAGCTCAGCAAAGTAAGTTTCCTATAAGTCCATGGTCACAGTATGTTTTTTTGCAATTCAGCATCTGGCTCTGTGGGGTACTGATGGCTTCTCTGAAGAAAAGTACCAGGGTGAGCAATTAAATGTAAAATGACAGCATAAAATATGATCATTATGGTTATACAAAAGACACATTTATGAATTTTGCAGATAACTGTCATTTTTTTCTACTCATATTTGCTCTTGCTTTGTTAGCTTAATATTTCTTGTGCAATTCATTTTTTCCTTCTAAAAAGTGAACGGTGTTTTTTTTAATTATCCTGACACTTGTTTATGTCTGTCTTATTTGTCACGTTTGAAGGCTAATGATGCCCCTTTTACTTTGTTCTACACAATACTTTCAACTTTATTTCAAAATCAAGTACTATTTTTAAAATTTAAACAAAGGTTGTATGATGAGGCTAGGATTTCTTATGGAGATCAGTTTGTGTTGTGTTGATTGGATAATGTGCAGCATCTGGAAGAAGGATTACCAGTGTTCAGTTCTCGTGGTATGAAGTGTCTTTTCTGAGTGGAGCTCATGTTCTGGAGAGAAAGTGGAGCAGTCTTGATGTAAAGAATTTTAATTGAATTAGTAGGTAGAAAAAATATTATATAGTTTCTTTCAGTTTGTTTTTCTCTGAGATGTCTGTTTAATTATCAGAATGATGATTTTGTTTTTTCTGCTGCTGCTCACATCTTTCTTATTGTGGATAGGAGAAGATATTGGTCTCGTGCAATATATGCTTTATTGCATGGAAAGAGCAATAGCAATTGTACATCTACACAATATCTGTTAATAAAATATAAGTAAGGGAGAAGAGTCAAGAAACTGACATTCAAGCAGCGTTGGTTTTATGGGTTCAACTGCAGCTGCAGAAATCACTAAACCAAGGGTGCAAAAACAAGCAAACATACACTTCTTCTGGGCTGGTGTAGAGGGGAGGCTCCATGAAGGGGGTGGAGGAGTGAGGCAGGGAAGCCTGCAGCCGTGGCTCTTGTCCTGCGGGGCTGGGCCCAGCTCCCCGCCCTCAGCATGGCAGCCTGGCATGTGGGATCACAGCGTCCTCTGGGGCAGTCGAGCCAAGCCTGAATGGCTCTGTGGCCTTGTGCACCAACTTGCAATTCCTGGAGTGGAAAGACAGGCCCAACTGTTGCTGTGGGGTAACTTCAGGGCAGGCTAGCTCTTCATCCCCTACATCCTCTCCTAGCCTATTCTCTTCACTGGGCTGGGATTAGGGTTGCAGTGCCAGAATAGAGGGTGAAGCTACATCTGCCGCTGCATCCAACACAATCTTAGCAAATCAAATATCTTCATTCAGGAGCTACTACTTTTGTCCAAAAGTCCTTGTATCAACTGCTATTGGTGCCATTTGTTAGGATGGCACACAGTTTTCAGTAAAGTTGCTCCATTAACAATCCAGATTAGGACAGTGTTATAAAAATACTAAGAGACACAGAGCATTGCTTTCTCAAATATCTTGATTTCTCCTCCTGCAGGAGTTCCAAGGTATTTTTAAAAACAGTTTTGAGGATTGCAGTGATCAACAGATGGGTTACCAGGCCAATGTCTTTTAAAAAAGATTTTTGAAAGTCCTATTGACTACAATATAGAATATCAGGATTGGAAGGGACCTCAGGAGATCATCTAGTCCAGCACCCTGCTTAAAGCAGCACCAGTCCCCAACAGATTTTTGCCCCATATCCCTAAATACCGCCCCAAGAATTGAGCTCACAACTCTGTGTTTAGCAGGCTAATGCTCAAACCACTGAGCTATCCCTTGGAGACTAAGAACATGACTAATTATTTGCATTTTTCCATTGGTCAGTTTCTGTGGTGAGTGGTGCAATCCATCTGCGATCTACTTCTGAAAAATCTCAGCTTCTGTTAAAAAAAAAAAAATTAGGTTTCTAGCCCATATGATTGTGAAGTAGAGTTGCCAACCCTCCAGGATTCGTGTGGAGTCTCCAGGAATTAAAGATTAATCTTTAATTAAAGATGATGTCATGTGATTAAATCTCCAATACCAAAACTGGCAACCCTATTGTGAAGACAACCCTCCAAATGCTGGCAGAATGTGAACTCATATTGCAGTCTTTAAAAACTGCTCACAAGTAGCACCAGTGTCTTTGATGCTCCTGCTGCTAATGACTTTCCCAAGATATCAGTTTGTGAAACTTTTTACAGCTACGAATCACTTTTCACAACTACTACTCAGCATGTTGTAGGTAGCAAAAAAGACATGAATATTCACATATGTTGCATTCTGCTGCTGCTTGGAAAAGCTGCAAGCAGCAGCAGCAGACATAGCTATCGAAGCTAATCACTGGGGAGGACAGCCCAAAAACAGATGGATAGGGATGGGGTTTGTGAAGTAATGGAAATATCTCCCTCACAGCAGCCATGAGAATGCAGGAAGGGTCCAGTGGCAGAGACTCTTTGCCTTTACAGCAGCCACATAGCTTGTGTGTGTGTGTGTGTGTGTGAAAGAGAGAGAGAGAGAAGAGGTATGTGTCTAATAAAGTCCTTTTCCTTTCTAGCAATCAGAGGAGGTTTGGAGGGGTATTCAGTTTTATCTGACTTCTGTTATCCTGAACATGGTCCAGATTATTGGTAGGAATGCCAGCACGCACCCTGTCCCCCCATTCTCTGTGCCCTCTTTCCCAACTGTTGTCTCTGGACAGCAGGACCCCTCTGTCTTTCATACCAACCTCTGGCTGGTAAGCGTAATTCCCTGGCAAGTAAGTGTCTAGTAAAATGTTCAAGCCTATTGTAAAGCCTTGTTTGTCTTAGAGGACACCTCTTTTTAAAATTCTCTGACAGCTGTGATCAATGGAGATAATTACAAACCTTAGATTAAAACTCTTGGGAGCTGGCTGGTGAATGATCTCTATGGAAGGCTCTCAACTGTAGAACTCCCAACCACCATCATTCAGAAGGAGCTGGAGTCTGAATGCATTCTGTGTTAAATGGAGGACATTTTAAGCCAACCTTCCTTCAGACAAATAGATGGCAAAGTAACCTGGTAATGACTTCCTAGTGATAGGTGAGATGAATCCATTTAAGATTGTGGAGTAAAGATGTTAGGAGCAGATAGTACAGTTCTCACAGTCAGCATTATGCTTTAAAATTTTTATATATATATCTTAAAGATCCAAGTAACACATGCTGGCAACAGTTAGATTCACCAAGATAATTTTCCTTGCAAAAATCCTAAAACTGAATGGCTTTTAATTACCATTAAAAGACTGAAATAGAGATTAAAAAGAAGTGTCAAGCTTCCCTAAGAGTACTTACATGTAACTGTGTAGATTATATTAAAGAGGAGAATGGCGTATGATAAAAACACATTGGAAAGTAAAAGGGGGTAGTATCTGAAGAAGAAATTGTCTCAAAGGGAATTAATGTATTTCAAAAAAACATGGGACAAATGTAACCTCTCCAACTCAAACTGTTATTACAGACAAGTAAGAACTAATTTTGTGCAATTTTATGTCCCTGGGAATGTGAAATGGGAAACAGATGAAGAGTCAGATTTAATAAAGTTGAGGGGGAAAAGGGGTTAACGTCCTTCATACCGTTTAAAACCATGAATGCCAAAAAAACTAAAGAGTGCTGCTCCACAGATATGGTCATGCTATGAGAGAGAAAAGTTTAGACTTCTGGCCGGATCATGTCCCAAGATCCCCGAAAAGGATGAACCATCCACACACAGAGCTCTGCCATTCTGTATTTGGAAGAGTGTCCGGGGCTCAGCTGAGCCTTGGATACAATCCCCTCCCCATTCCTGGGAACACTGTAGAGACTACTTTGCGTGGTCCAAGATCCACTCGGGGGGGCAGAAGTGAGCAGGCTGGGAATGGGTCCATGGTGATGTGAATTGTTCCATCAGAGCCAGGCAATGGTCCCAGTAGTATGGCATCATTGCAGAAGCAGTGGCATGGCCAGACCCTTATCAAGGGCCGGAGCTGGAATGGAGGCTCAAGACCTTTATGTAGATAGTCATGCAGTCCTACACATGGATGACAGAGGAAGACTAGTTTTGTCTCCCTCTTAACGGATCCAGTGGTGTAGCCAGGTTTTAACAGCGGGGGAGTGACCACACGCGGCTCTGGGAGGAGGTGGGGTCACTCTCCTGGCTGCTGGACAGGCTCTGCGTCCCCTCGCGGCCAGACCTGAGCATGAAAGCAGAGCAGAGAGTGAGTGTGCTGGGCAGCCACGGAGCGGCACAGGATGCTGAACATCCCAGCACAGGCCTTCTCTGCGCCTGGCTCCCAGCAGCGGGCGGCCGCGGGGGTGTGGGGGAGAGGTGCAGCAAGGTATAGTGCTGGGCTGGCAGTGGGGCTGGCCCCGACTTTCCTGGCGCTGCCTTCCCCATTGCTCCTTCCATGTATTTTCCAGTGTGAGAGGATGATCTGTGCTTTGAATTTTATGTGTAATGTTAGTAGTGTACATTTGACTGTATCACATCTCTAACTTGCTGAAGTGTTTGTGTATTACTGACTGCACTGTTTACTTCAGTAGCATGTATAATGTGCCTAATTTGTAAGGTGACGGGTTTTAATGGTTAGATAGCTAGTTGGGCACCATACAATCATGAAATAGCGGTTGAATGTTTGGGTGAGGACCAACAGACCTGAAGTGTGAGGCAGCTGTAGCAAGAAAATTATTTTCAATCCCCAAATTGCTATTTAGCTACAGCCTAAAGTACCACTTACTGTGGTCACTATTGAAAAAGTCACTATTTAACCACAGTTAGTACACAGCAGACATTTTTCTCTATATTTTGGATAGAATTTTGGTATCTCACATTTTGTATTGGGTAGTAAGTGGATAAATTTGAACTTATAGATGTGTCTGTGGTATAGAATTAGGGAACAAACACAAGTGCCTGTGTAAACCTGGCAAAGCTCAGTGATATTAGTAAACCGTCTTGCATCACACAAAATTCCAGCGTAGGAGCAAAGGAGAGAGGAAAGACAAGGAACAAAAGTTTCCAACGGAGAAGGAACGTTCTCCCAGTCTCCAGTCATGACCCACATAGACAGATGCAACGCCAGCAGTTTTCGAGACTTCGGCAGGATACAAACCTGCTGGTTTCTTGTGTTCCTGACTTGTTCTTTGGGGGACAGACAGTGCGGTCAAATGAATCTCTGTAGGATGGGGTAGGAACAGACTTAGTGCTAATCTGAGCTCATATTATGCTGGTACATGGCAATATAGCATCTCTCTCAAGCTGAAGGAGTGTGATAAATTTCTCATGGAATCTTCCTCTAAAAGTTTAGATTCTCTCCTGGTCATTTGGAAGAGATCGGTTCATGAAAATTACTAAAAATTAGAAATTCATTCCTGGTCAGTGATAGACATAAATTTCTCATGGAATCATCCTCCAAAAGCCTTTTAGATGCTCTCCTTGTCATCGAGGGAGGAGGAATGTAGTGAGCAGGGAGCTGGGCCTCAGGGAAGGGGTGGGGCTAAGGCGTTCGGTTAGTTTCAGAACAAAATTTGAAGAAATTCATCTTTTTTATGAAATATTTATTTTAATCATTATATGAGACATTTCACTTGCCTGGTCTTTTATGTTACTTCACTTTAAAAAATTTTACTTGGTTTTTGTGTTACTCACCATGTGCTAGCCATTTTCCAAACATAGAAGTAGGCACAGTCTCTGGCCCAAAGAGCTTACAATTTAACAGACAGACAAATAAGATTTCAAGATTAATATTGTGGCCTAAAGAGACCTATAGTTCTGTGCAAATCACTGCAGTGAGCTTTCACTCAATCTCAAGCAGAGATATTAGCATACCCAGCCACTATTAGCCTACAGTGGTGGGGCACCCTTATACAGGAGTGGTATGAAGTTGATGTACAGATCACAGAAGGCTGGTTCCGTGTTATAGAGCCTGGGAGAACAGTTTGGCACAACCCTGCCACCTGTGCTCCCAATAGCAGGAAGGCAAAGAAGTGTTACTATGTGCTGGCGAAAGAGGCAGAATTTTTGTTTTTTCATCCTGCTCCCAACTCACAGGTGGTCCAGACTGCTTCTTAAATAACTTAGCAACATTTCCAGTCTATTCCTATGGATAAAGAGGGCAAATGTGCAGACCTATTGAGGAGAAAGATCTTTTAATCATCTAGCTTTCAGTTCAGGGTAGTCAATTGCCAGTCATTAATAGCTAAATATGACTTCCTCAAATATGCAAAGTTTGCTCAGTTTATTGACAGTCTTCAGCAACAGGACAGAATTTGTTTCCAAACTCTGACAGAGAAAGGCAAACTTGTAGCCAAGACTGTTGATGCTGCCAATACCTCCTATAGAGCTATGGCTGCTGCCATTGTCATGTGCAGGAAGTCATGGCTCCATGCGTCAGGGTTCCCTAGGAAAGTCCAGAATACCATCGAGGACCTCTCCTTTGATGAATGGCAGTTCTTCAACCAAAAATGGATGAGTCTGTCCATACGCTGAAGGATTCTAGAGCTATCCTCCGCCCACTGGGGAGGGCCCCTAAGAGGAAGTTTCACTGCCAATTGTTTAGACTTAGATCTATGACTCCGCATTTTTTGCACCAGAGGACCTATGTATTATCATGCAAGATTCAGTGGGTTCAAAAGACCCTCTTCCCCACACTCTCTGAAACAGGTTTTGCATCTTGATCTCAGGCCCCGTCTCGATGCTGTTTTTGACGGGAGCTCGAGAGACATGAACCACTAAGCCCAACACCTCCCAAACCATTTGGTGGCCAGCTAGAACTCTTTTTCAACACCTGGAGTGCGCAACAACAATGAACAAGTGGTACTGAACTACATGATTGAGTTTGCATCCATACTGCCTTCAAACCTTCTCTCCTCCTCACTTCCCTTTGGTAGCCACTCTCCTGAGAGTATTCCCAAACAAGAGGAGGACTTGTATTTGGGAATACTAGTATTCCCAAACAAGAGGAGGGAGCAGGTTTTATTCAACGCACTTCTTGAAGTAAGAACATCTGAGACCAATTCTTGAACTCCACTATCTCAGCCGCTTCATTTGCAGACTCAGATTTCACACGGTCATGTTGGCATCTGTAATTCTCGGTACTAGCAGCTCATGACAGATACCATGGTCTCATTCTCTTCCCCTACGTTGATGACTGTCACCAACTTCCATCGTGCTGTACTTTCTCTCCTCACTGGGAATCAGTGTAAATATTGAAAAATCTGTTCTCTCCCCCACACAGTCATTGGAGGGATTACTTTGAATTCTATCACTGCAAGAGAGTACTTGCCCAAGGACAGGTTCCATACCATGAACAATATTATAGCTCAGATTACAAATAACCCTTGAGTACTGGTCAAGACATGTCTCTCGGATCATATGGCATTATGCACCTACATCATCCTGTTTGCGAGTCTCCACCTTTGTTGCCTTGAAACATAACTGTAGTCAGTATATTGTCTAAACTGCCATTCCATGAATCTGATGGTAACAGATCCCACCAAGGTAATGTCTTCCCTGCTATGGTGGACAAATCCTCATCAGGTATGCCTGGGTGTCCTCTTTCTCCCTTCCTCACTGGACAGGATCATTATTACAGAGGCATAGGTATTAGGTTGGGGAACTCACATGAACAGCCACGCAGGACAAGGTATCTGGAGGTCTCAAGAATCCAGGATCACATCAGTATTCTGAAGTTGCGGGCAGTCCAGAAGGCTTGTGAAGCCTTTCTATTGCTTATCCATGCTCACCTTACTTTTAAACAACATTATAACTTTCTTCTACGTTAACAAGTAGGGAGGAATAAGATCCACCTCTCTATGTGCAGAAGTGGTCAGCCTGTGGAACTGGAGTGTCAGTAATTTAATCACTCTATTGGCAGCCTGACTTCCAGGGAAACGAAATGTGCTTGAAGACATTTTGCAGTCAACCATGAGAGGGAGCTCCACAACCTGGTACTGTGCAATATTTTTGCTCTATGGGAAACTCCAACCAGTGATCTTTTTGCCTCTCAAACGAACAGGAAATGCATCACATATTGCTTCGGAAGAGGAGAAGGTCATCACTTCCAGCAGGACCCTTTGCTTCTTCCTTGGTCGGATCAATTCAGCTGTACCTTCTCTCTGTTACCACTCCTTCCAGGAGTTCCACACAAAATCTGGGAGGACAGGGAATGGGTCATCCTGATCGCCCCATTGGCCCAGACAATGTTGGTTTCCTTCCTCTGCCACAGAAGTCCTATGTGATGCTGGGCAAGTTACTTAAACCAGACTTTTCATAGGGTATGTCTTCACTACCCGCTGGATTGGTGGGTAGTGATCGATCTATTGGTGATTGATTTATCGCATCTCATCAAGCCGCTATAAATCGATCGCACAAGGCACTCCCGTCGACTCCGTAACTCTAGCTCGCCAAAAGGCACAAGCTGGAGTCGACAGGAGAGCCTGCTGCCGCCATGAGGACGGCAGGTAAGTTGCTTAAGATGCACCGACTTCAGCTACGTTATTCATGTAGCTGAAGTTGCGTATCTTAGGTCGACCTCTTCCCCTAGTGTAGACCAAGCCGTAGGATGTCATTAACTGTGTGTTCCTCATTTTCTGGGTGCCTGACTTAGCATTATACAGCACTTTATATGTTCAAAGTACAGCTTCTATTGAGTTCATTAATAGATGAGTGCTCAGCACATTTGCAAATCAGATGCCAAGTTCTCTGAAAATCAGGTCTTAGGTGTCTCAAATTAGCTCTCTGTGAAATTAGGATAACACCAATCCCTTCTCTCACAGGGGTGTTGTGAAAATATATTAATCAACATTTGTGAAGCAGTCAGATACCATAGCGGAGCACCATAGAGGAAGCCAAGAGGAAATGAATAATTATATTTTCAGAGCAGGATTTGAATAGCATGCAGTAAATAAGGCCTGGGGCCACACCTTGAACAATGATGAGAAAACAAAATGTTAAATACCTGTTCATTAAGTGAAAAATGTACATCATGTGGAAGAAATAATGTGTGATCCTATAATTAAAGACTGTGTCTTAAAGCACATGCACAAGAGAACTGAAATCAGGTATCACAGGCGACCTAACTCTAGCATTTCCTGACTATTGAGTGTTTAACTTTGCGATCTTAATAATGTACTTTTATCATAGGGTTTTTCTGTGATATATTACATAGAATTCTATGGAATCTGCCATTTAGTAGTAATTAGGGAATAAGAATTTTTTAAGATAGATGACCAGTTTGTTTGAGTTTTGGCCGTATGAGACTTTGCTGGCCTCCTTCTCCCTTTTGCTACTGGCATAGCACCCAACAGACTTCTGAGGTGTTCCCTGACAACACACTTTTGTTTAGGACTGCAATGGAGTGTCCACCCCACACAAGACCTGAAGGGGTTAAGGTGGCCAAGTGGGCCAATTAACCACCAGGGAGTAAGGACTAATTAGAGATTAGGTTCAGCTGGACAGGCACAGAAGGAGCCTGAATAAAGCCCAGTAGTTGAGAGCAAAAATTGCGGGGTGGAGGAGGGGAGAGCTGCAAGAGAGAGAATCAACAGTCACTCTCAAGGTGGGAGAAGGTAAGGTAGAAATTAACCCAGGGATACAGCAGCAAAGTTTGGAAATGTGCATATCTTGACTGCTTGTTGTAGAGTACCTGTGTTGGAACCCAGTGTAGAAGGCAAGCCTGAGTTCCCCTACCAGTTACTGGGCAGTGGTGTCAGTAAGGGGCAGTGAGAGGAAGGACTGCCTGGGACAGTGGGTCCTGAGACACTTTTTGATACTCTGGAAGGGGAAGACTACAGTGACTTGGCTGGAGGGCCAAGCCATGAAGCAGGAGTAGTCGAGTTCTAAGTGAGTGAGATAGGGAGAGTGACTGAGTGAACAACCACAGGAGGGACACCAGATCGGCAGAGATAATTCCTAGGTATGGCCAGAAGAAGGCGGTCTGGTCTGGCAATGAGCAGAGCAGCCAGTGCAATAATCTATGCCTGCAGTTTGAATAAGGCCTTCTAGTATAACCATAATTAGGTGAGGGGGCGAGAGCACAGCAGCCCAGTTGTACAGCTGGGACCCAGGCATGAACCACTGTTGATGTAATAAGCCAGGTTGATAAGGCTGCCATAGTCAGTGCTGCTATGGGAGCAAACGTAGAGATGCTCCAGTGCTTAGTAGGTGCTCACTCGGAGGATGATCCTGAGCATTGTCCATGAGCCATATGATTCTCAGTAGGTGGGCTCTGTATTTTAAACCCATATTCTCATTTGGTAAATCCCATGTCTTGTAGGGAGAGTTCAGCAGCAGTCACAACCCTAACTTGCACAACAGCCAGGTTGTCAGTCATCCTACCGGATAAAGCCCAGAATTACATCCAGTATGATGGAAAGCATTGCAAAATGAGTGGAACTGGTGGAGCAGAATCTTCTGACTGATATCTTTACAGTGGCAGAATGGTGGGTAGCCATCTTCTTTAGTACAGCAGCTTGTGTAAAAGGAAGATTCAGATTGAGTGGAAGTTGGTGCAGCTCCAGGAAAGCTGTCCAGAGTACCTCTCAAAAGGAGACCCACGATATAGAGAAAAGGAAGGGGGAGTCACTGGGGTACACAGTAGTGGGACCAGCCAAAATTTTGTACTGAAGCTGCTCCTGCCTACAGGCCCCATTTAGGGAGGAGTCACCAAGCAACTAGTCATCCAGCTGAGAAGCCTTATAAATTAGAGCTGTCTCTTGCTAGATTAATTTATGCTCTTTCAATAGATGAAGTGATTTCTTTGTCTACATCTAATAGAAAAGCTTCACTTCCCCTTAATATAACTAATACTAGAAAATTATTTACCTTACATAGAATAAAAATAAACTTTTCACAATTGAAAAATAAACCTGAAAGTAAATCAATTTTCAAAAACCAAACAACCCCTCAAACCACAACAGACCCACAAGTGACCGTCAAAAATGTATAGACTAGTATCAAAGTTAGAATTGTACTTAGGTCCCAAAGATTGAAATGCAGCTCTATGAATAAATAATATTACGAAGGCTCTGTAGTAGATACATAATTAAAATACATTTGCACTATGATCCTGTAGAGTGGATTACAGGTTTTGAGGTTGGGAGTGATGTCAGGGCTCCTCAGAATGATCCGGATTATAGGGGAGAAAAGATGACTCAAGTTTTTTGAAGGAGAGATGAATAGAATGTGCAGCATACATAATTCTTTTGCAGTGCCTACTGTCTGTCTGGTGCCAAATAATTTGAGTGAGCTTGGTGCCCTATCATCATGGTAGGTCTAGGTTTGATAAATAGGAGGAAAAGAAAATGAAGTTGAGAAAGGAAGGGAGTGTTAGAAGACATCACAAAATGAACATGTGGCTGAAACCCTTAGGACCTTTATAATGTTCTGGCTAATGTAAATGTGTACCACTGCTCTGAACCAGCTGGCCCATTATGACAGCCAATAGAGATTCTACTTCAGTTCGAGTGATAGGAGTCTGTTAGTTGGAGCTGAGAGTCCTGGATTCTGTTTTGGAGCTGGATTCTGTTTTGGAGCTAGATTCTGTATATTCTCTTCCCCACTACTGCATGTTTGTAGTATAGCTGGTGGCGTAGATATCTATAGCAGTGGTCTTCAAAGTGAGACCACCCCCTGGGGTGCGTGAGACCCCGGCGCTGCTGCTGATCCCGCCCGGGAGACCGCCGAACTCGTGGGTGGTCTATTTTTGTCCCGCTGAAATGCTGCCGTGGAAAGCGGAAGTTTCCGCTTTCCGCGGCGGCATTTCAGCGGACATATCCACCGGGGGCCATGCGAGTTTTTCCTCTGCGAAAAGGGGCCACGGAGCAAAAACTTTAAAGACTGCTGATCTATAGTATATAGATACAAACTAACTTTGAACTTTTTCACTGAGCTCGGCCTTATGGAGCTGAGGTTTCTGTTTTAATATATGACCGTACTAGCACTGATGATGAGAAAAAACTAGTGCTGGTGTGACTCTTCTTACTGAGATGAGTCTGTAGTTTTTGTTGGTTTATTTTTCAACAGTTCTGTTTTAAAATTCTTGTGCATCCTGGACAGAAACTATACTTTCTCTTGCTGCCAAAACCAGTGCGAGTTCTTCTCACCACCGTGACGCCTCCTGCAGGTTGCTCTGGGAATTAGCTTTGTCCATCAGCAGGGCGCCCTCCTCTTGTGCGGTCTCACTCTCCATCACTGCTTCTCCTCTACCTCCGATGTCCGTGGAGACCTGCATCGCTCCCAGACTGCAGCGTCCTCTTCAGGGCATGGCCCTCCAACTGTGCCGCAACTCCATTGTCTCCCCACCTCCGGGGGAACCAGTAGTCCTTCACCTGGTCTCTTGCCACAGTAGCGAACTGCAGACCCTAGTCCAGCCCTTTCCTCAGGGACAAGCTGCAGTCCTTTGGCTTCCTGCTTTTCTTGGCAGCCAGTGGGGTAGAGGAGGAGGGCCTATGCCCATCCACTACTCTGGGCCCCAACCTATAGCTGGCAGCCACTCACTGCCTCTCCTTCCCCTCTGCTGCTACCTGCTTTTCCTTAGCCACTTCCCCATAGCCCCAGCACCTACTCAGCCCCTGTATCAAGGCCTCAGTCTGGGAGCCATCCAGATGGGAGCTCCACTTACTCCCCTCACCTTTCCTAGTACTGCTCTATCCCAGGCACTTCTCTCTACAGGCAGCCAGGCCTTCTCCCTCAAGCTCCAGGGAGAGACTGAGCAACTCTCTGCCCTGCAGCCATTCTTACAGGGCCCAGCCTGGTCCTGACTGGATGCTTCTAAGCCTTCCTCTGATTGGCTGGGTTCTGCACAGCCACTCCAGGGCTGCTGTTAACCCTTTGCCAGCCAGTGAGGGGCAGCTGCCCCGTCACAACCTACCATTATGTTATTGACAAAGTAGTTTCAGATTTTAGGAAGAGTTGTGTATATACTCTTTTTAATGTTTTCACTGCTGTCTCTTTAAAATGGGTTTGCTAGCCTGAGTGTTGTATGAAACAAAGATAGTGTGTTATTAGTTTACAAGTCAATATTAAAATGTCTGAAATGCCCTTCCTTTTTGTAATCTGAGCTCTGTGACAAATGGCTTACCCCTCAAATTCTGCCTTCCTGTACTCTCTCCTCTCTCATCTGGTAAGGAGAGTCAGTTGCTGCTTTGTGTTTCCTAGTTATCATAAGTAATGTCTAATCATTTCAGGAAATCTAGGCATTTCCTTAAAAAAATATTTTAATTTATATCTACTCCTACATGATGCTGGGTACTTCTGGCCAGATGCTCAACACCATCAATTTCGATGAGAGTTACAGGTGCTCATCATTTTACCAGATTAGGCTCCTTTTTTGTGGTCCTGTGTGATTCTACTTTTAGTTTTGTTGTAATTGATAACTGTTTCTTTGGCTTGCCCTTTACTGTTGTAGTTGTGCTTAGCGCTGGTTACATGTAATGTGTTTTAACCAGTACTTTGATCTTTGTGTCCTATTCTTCAGAGACCATTGCCAAATTTGACCTCTGACTACAATTACTATTAGTCTGTAAAGCCATTATAAATGTGTTCCGTCTTCTCATTCTACAAAATGCTCTTTAGGATTAGAGAAGCAATGACATACAATGTCAAAAGTTTTCAAAATATGGATTAATTCTGGAAAAAAAAAGGTTTAAATGAACACTTGCAACTATCGGTAATAAAGGGAAAATAATGAAGGTATATAGGTCTTAATGTGTCCCTGAAGAGTCATTTGTGCTTTTTTCTAGCAAAATACATTCAACTTTAGTGAAAAGCAGTTTCTGTTTTAACCTTTGTCAGACAATTATGTTTACATTATATAATCATATGTGTTCTCTTTGAATTGTAAGTAGAACTTTTTTTGCCAAATTAACAATATATTAAAATATATGTAGTTGAGATTTTCATCCCTTTGTATGGATGTAAATAAAATATCAGACAATCATAAACATTTTATTTCTAAGTATTGTAAATTATTATTTATTTAACATTTTCATTATAGCAGCACCAACATGTCAGATTATAATATGGTCCATGTTGTGCGAGGTGCTGTACAAACACAGAGATAGACAAGCTTTACAGTCTAAGAATAACAAAGTTAAATGTACTGGGCTGTATGAAACAGCTCATCTTGGTTTTAATAAAAAGGATGTTAGTAAGTATCTAACATAGTTTAAGACAGTCTTTAGTCATCAGTTAGTTACCTTTACTATATCTGAATGGCAAGGTCATGTATGATCTACAGTCGAAAAACACTCAATTCAGTCACACAACCAGTTGTGTGTTTAAAAGAAGTAAACATGACTTAAAAATAATAGCCTCAAAAACTGGGAAATCACATAGGTGAATATTATTGGTTACCCTTAAAGTAGAATGAATAGTTGCTGTCACATGGTTGAGAAAGTTTATGGTTCTCATAGAGAGACTGTTTGTTGAGAAGTCTCCACAGTGGAATAATAGAAAAGAATTGCCAACTGTCTCATATATTGCTTACAGTATAAAATACTTATGATATGTACACTTCAGCAATTCAGTTGCGTATTCTTGTGCTAAATCTACTGGCGATTTTTTTCCTTATTGGTCTCTTATTGCCCTATAAAATTTTTTAATAGCTTGATATTGTCATTTTTCTTTATATTGCCATTCTTAAACAAACAAACAAACAAAAACAGCAAAAAAAACCCAAAATTTATTTCATATGCTTATGGTTTTTAGGTCAGATTTCTAATTTTTTGACCTAACAGTTTGACGTTTTGAATCTCTTCAATATTTAAAGTGGGTAATTTTGGAATCCATTAAATAATTAAAGTGGTTCAATTTTTAATCAATTTAATTTTAAACTCTTTTTAGATGTAGGTCAATCTAAACTTTGAACCATTTCAAAAGTTAAACAAGATTAACTGGTGTCTTGATCCAAAATTATGATTATCGAGCAGGATTAGGGATTTATTTTGTTCATTGTATTTCTTTTCTATGCTTAGATTTTACAAAGTTTAACTGTTAAAATTATGAATTAAAATATTAGTTTTGGGCTACACTGTTTTTAATAAGGTATAAGAAGACAGGTAATTTAAAATCACTTAGTGCAATTTTAAATTACTACAATAGAAAGGTGCTTTATGCACTTCATTAGATTATTAAAAAAATGGAAATGCTGCAATAATTATTAATTACAATATGTAATGCATGCTCAAACCTCCCTTTCTAAACTACGTAGTCTCAAAAATATGAAATGCTTTAGCAATATTAAATCGCACTACATTGCACATGAGCAAAACCCAGTATTATTTCTTAAATTTCTCCGGTTTGGACATTTTCCTGCTTACAAATGGTACATAGCTAACATTTCAGAAAATTCCACCTTAATCTATAACATCAGGTTGCCTTAGTTTCTAATCTCTATTTTTTTTTTTGAAACAGTCATTCAACCTATTGCTGTAGGAGTCAAAATTTCCCACTGCTCGTCATTAATGCACACTTTCAGCATTTCTGCTTTAGTGGGTAAAAGAATGTTCCAAGTCATAACTCCTGGCACTTATTGAGTTAAAACAAAATGGGAGGCAAATGAAATTCCAGTTTTACCAAAATTAGAAAATATTTAATCATACATTTAAAAAGGAAAATTTGCTTTGGCTTTCAAAGCTAATTATCAACTGTATGTGTTTTGCTATAGTATTTTTAAATACAATATAAAAAAGAACTAGATTGGAGAAATCACATTCAGACATGATTTCCTAGGTTGTTTACAGCTGATATTTGCTTAGGAAGATCTTTAAGAAAATGTTATCCATCTAGTTCTTTCTTTCTTGACAAAGAGCCAAGACTAGCTTTTATGTTCCTTTTTACAGTAGGCAAAGTCATGTCAGACATTTTCAGAGATTTTTGATGTGTGGATGTCTTCTGTCATCTACAATCATGTTTGTACTCTTGAGCCAGGCCTATCGAAACTGAACTCTGCTGCTTTGCTGCAGGTCAGCTTTCATGGACAATTAGTGTTGTAACAGCACTTTGGTCACAAGTTGTCGTGAATGTTTATCATAAAGGCATCATCCTATAGTAGATCAGCAATGATCAGCTAGTCTTCTGTTTTCTGAAGCATTTCATGTTAGCCTTTTCTTTGATATGAGTCAGGCATCTGCTCCATAAGGCTTTGTCTGTTGCTTCTCTGCAGTTATATGAGAGAAGCCTTAGGCCCTTCAAATGTACTGGTTATTTTTTCCCTCTTTGTTCATCTTGTTCCCTGTGTCCCCTCTCCGTAACTGTCAGAGGCCCCATCAGTGCACAGTCTGACAAGAATGAAAAGAGCTATCTTCCTTCTGTTTGGCTCTGTGTCAGTATCGACAAGTTGTACGTGTTTGACGCTACATGAGGTGAGTGGTTCCAGCAGTATGCAGAAGTAAACCAATAAATCTTCAATGTCACTCCACTTATTGCTACTTGATTGCTCTTTTCCACCTGAAAATCACCATGGAAACAAATACTTCAAAAAAAGGTTTTTCTTTCAAAAGTCCACGACTGTTAGTATTTTTAAAGATACATCCTTGTATCTGAATCATCCCCTATAATTAGTGGGACCTTAACTTAAGATCTGTTTATTAAATTATACTCTGTATTGACATAACATTTTTCATCTGAGAATCACACAGTATTTTAAAAACAACAATAAAGAATTCCAGTCCCCCATGATGCAGATAAGTATTATTCCCATTTTGCAGTTGGGTAAACTGTAACCAAAAGGAAGATTAAGTACTCAGACATGTTTTCAGTTAATGGCAGTTGCTTTAGTATGTCAACCTGGACTGCAGGGGTTACTCCCAGAGTCAGCGTTGACATATCCTTAATGACTTGCCCAACTCAGTGTGGGAAGCTTAGCTCCCAGATCCCCTGCTCTAACCACAAGTCCGTGCTCCCACAGTTATAATCCTTTAAAACTTGTTATATTTTGGACAACATACATTTTTTAAAACAAAAGCAAATCTAATTCACAATTTGAAGAAACAGTGGTCTCCATATTAATGGCGTAAATGCTAACACATTGACTTCCTTCATAAACGAAATCCATTTGTCCAATATGAATGTCTAAAAAGCAGAAGGAATGGCAAGTATCAATTCTTGTCTTTATACATACTGGAAGGTTCTTCTAGTTCCAGACTTGATGATGCCAGTGTCTCAAAATGCGATATATTTATGTCTTTGGCCCTGATCTGCTTGCGTGTGAGCTACTTTACGCAAATGAGTAGTTCCTCTGGATTTTTAAAAAATTATGCAGTTTTGTGTCCTTGACATGGACATGTTTAGTTTTCAGTGTGAATGCCATGCATTACATTTTGTAGGACAATGACGATTTAACTTGTGATTTCTCATTCTGTTTTTTTTAAGCTTATGAATTATTAAAAATTTGATGTGCAAAAATCTTTTGTAAACATTGCCACATATGTGGTGCTTTACTTAGTCCCTTGAGTGCCAAACACAGTGTGCACAGCATCCATTCTGATATGAAAGATTCCATGAAACAGAAGAAATACCCTGCATCTCCACACTTTTATGGGCATGCAGAGAACAACCAGAGGGCATCAAAGCAGTTGAATTCTTCTCTATTCCAGCATGAGAATAAACATAGGTTTATTTTCTCTAGTCTATACCATGCATATATGAAGCCTGCTGTTGTGTGGTGCAGTCACTCAAAAACAATTATTAATACTGATCACCATATCACAGAAATAACAGAACAATAACCCAATTTTGGTTTAACTAGCATTTATGTATAATTGTAGCAATTATATGTAATATTCTATATTCTACTAGTAATGATGCTAATTTAGTTTACTTTTTTTAACACCTCTATCCCAATAAATGAAAACATTACAACACAGAATTATTTTAGAAAATTACTTGCAAATCTCTGCTCTGTTTTTGTTTTGAATATAGGGTCTTGGACCCCCTTCCATGTAGGATTTTGATCCTGCTTTCCTGGAAAACTCAGATCTACCTTTAACTGCAAGGGGCCTTGGTGTATATCCAAAACTGGACCCTAGTTGTTTCTCCTTTGCCCTAAAATGCACAGTTTTACACTTATCTGCAGATGCTATGTAGAGAATACTTTCAAACACCTATTATGTTTTTGCTTTATGAATAATAGATTATTAAATTAAAATCAGCAAGTGGCTCTCATTTCAGTTTAGTAAATATACTAGTGTATATTTGCTAAATAAGAAGATAATTCGTTTCAGTTGTGGGGAACTGTAAGCTGTGATAAATGATTTTCCTGTGCAAAATTCCCCATCTCTGAGACAGTATTAGTTTTTCCTTTAATTACCAGCCCCAGTAATGTTTCCTATCCATAACTGTCTACAAAATAGACTGTTGCTGAGCAGAGGGTATGGCCTGTTTACTCATCCATTGAAAAGAGTGCCTAAGTTCTAGCAAACCTTCCTCACTTGCACTGAATTGCCTCACAGGAGAGTGTCGTTCCTTAAAATATTTAAATATTAATGTTTAATTTTACAGGCAGAAAACTTCAATGTCATTTTAAGGATATGTAACTTTTCTGGGGAATTTTTGTCCATTATAAACTGCAGAGTCTTCTTTTTGAATCTTAAGACAATTTAGAAGGATGCCTCCATGCTTCCATCTTGGAAAGTTTGACTTGTTGTTTTGCAACAGGAAAATAAGATACAACAACGAGAGAGAAGTTGTCAGGGGTGGTTCTTTCAAAAATGGCTTAGCTGACATTAGCTGCAAATGAGGAGAGCGACACTAACTACTAATTGATTACAGTAATTACGCAGTCTTTGGCTAGTTTGTATTGGCAAACTATATATACTCCTCACAAAAATGTGAACTTACAGAATGCACAGAAAAGGTCACTCTCATTTGCATGATAGGCTTCATTAGAATATGCTAAGGACAAGACCTAGTGTTTTATGACTTCAGGTGATGAATAGCTACCATATTACTCTGCTAGCTGAAAGCATGTTTCAGTCACCTTAATTTACATGCTGTTTTCTAATGCTAAAAAAAAAATCTGTTGGCTCTCTTAGGGAACTGGCAATAGATAACAGTTTAATTTTATTATGGTTTGCATTTAATTCTGTTCTTTGCGTAACGGTAACAAAATCACTCCTCAGTACTTTAGTTTGAAGGAAAAATTCTTCCTGTAGCATGTGTATTTTAATGGTCATTTTTAATATGAAAATACAACAGAAAGAGCTATTGTCAACAGTGCTCAGTGTTTTTACTCTGACATTGATAAAGAAAAATGTTTTTACTTGACCTTTGGTGGGAATCCCTAATTTCCCTGAATTTTTATCTTTAGGTTTCAATATAAACACCTAAAACTGCCGTAAGCTTATTACCTTAGTGTTCTGAATTTCTTGAGTGTTTACATGCACTGACTTTTCCTGAATTTCACATTAAAAGAATGAAATTTCACCTTATTATTAATTTTGCCGTTTAACAGTTAACTGTGTTCTTGAACCAAAACTGTTTGCGTATTACAGAGAGGTGAGCATAAAATGTGGGTACTATGGAGGGCTTACAAAGCTTATTATTATTAAAGGAAAATAGAACATAACTGCTTGAGGTGAGACACTCCAGTGAGAAGGGAGAATGCTATACATTTTACTGGGTTTTTTTCTTTTCCATTTTCAAAGACATTAAACCAGTAGTTCTGAAATGTGTTTCAATCAATGTATTTTTAATATGAAGCGTACAGTACATTTCCTTACTTTCCATTATGAAAATGTTCCAGTAACTTGGTATCCTATCACATTGTGATTGTTCCTATTAACTGTCTTTATCCTAAAAATCTCATTATAACAGAGAAAACAAAAGATTTTGCTCATAAAACCATTCCTGTAATGCCTATCAGTGCCTAATTAGCAATTAATGTAACTTGCTGTGTTAACACAGGGTTAATATTTTTTTAGATATGTTCCTATTATAAAGTTTCTTAGTCTTCTAGAAGCTGTTCCAGTAAAACTGCGTAGAGAATGAAAAAGTGGACAGTTTTGTTATAAATTGCAGTTTTGTAATAAAATTGTACAATGAGCTTGCACAGCTATTTAAAATATCATTGCTGCCACTGAACAGGTCTGTAATTTATTTATTTGGGAATGTTAGAGGCATTTTTGATTTATTTGTTTTTAGAGAAGTTTTGTTAAGCAAGATAATGAGCAGAGCTGGTGTTAATCATTTACTATGCAACTCTGAAAAATGAAAATTTTGCATATCTTTAACACTGTTGGGGAAAATAAATTCACTCAATGCTAATGGTCTATTGGTATAATTTTTAAAAAATATTATCTGCTACTCTGGAGAAATTCAATATATTCGTATGTTATGCTAAAAGCTAAACTAATCAATATATAATTATACATCCATATGTACGTATATATTGAGTAATCAGAAGTATTTGTTATCTGTAAAGATGAAAAATGAATTTGTTGGTGGTCATTGCCATAGGTGTTTACATATTTGTTTGTCAATAGCCTTCAGGTGAATATATTCCTCACATATGCACAATACCAAGTTTATTTTCTGTTGTGGTCTCTCAAGAATACTGAATGATTTTGGTGACGTTGTCTGGTTTAAGTGTTACAGGTTTAAATGATTTTAAGGATTCACTATAACACTAGTTGAGATGACTGAAAGTTTAGGGTCTTTTTAACATGATGTCTCGTGCATGCAGTTCATAATTTCAGTTTTTTCATGGCAAGCTCATATCTAATGTGCTATCCACTGTTATTGCTAGGTCTCTTTCACCATTACTGCTTTCCAGTTTTCACTTTACAAATGAAAAACAGTGTCTCTGTGTCTCTGACTGTTCTGGGAGTCTGTTTCCGTGTACTGCTTCATCAAGGTGGCTGCAAAGACACACTTATTAGTTATGTCCCTCCATGATAGTTGCCGCAGAAACTTTGTCAAGTGGGCTCCCTGCATTTTCACATGACCCTCTGTTTTCAGTGGGACTACTTACGTGTGTGAAGTTAGGCATATGCTTAAGTATTTTCCTATATCAGCCTTACACCTGAGCAACACCGTGGCCTATACTGTCTTTTTTCCACTGAAGATGTATAGATAAGAAAGAACGCATCTTGACTTTCAGACCCCGCATTGATTTTGTAGGCTTGGCATGTAGTAAATGGGTATATTTTCTTGTAAACAGTAGGTATGATCTGGAAATCATTGAGAATACTGTGTTCAATTTGAGTTGTCCTCTTTCAAAAAGAAGGTAGCAGAAATTGAAAAAGTTCTTCAGAGGACCAGTGATCAGTGATGTTAAAATGGAGAGATTAAAAAGGATTAGGACTGTTTTGTTTAGAAAGGAAACAAATAGGAAACATAGTAGAAGTGTATAAAAAATTCATGGCACAGAAAAGTTTAGTCAGGTCTTTCAGCCACCCTTTTGTCACTGCATCAGGGACTGAATTGGTGACTTCCAGAATTAAAATCATGTGACAGCTCAAGCTAAAGAACCAGTATGTTGTGGTGTGGGCTGTAACAAGTCCAGTCATCTGTGGATTGGCACATAGAGGGTCATGTACTTCCTCTGCTCAGAGGAAAATTTAAAACTGACAAAAGGAAATGTTTTTTTATGCACTTGCTAATTAACTTGTGGAACTCACTGCCATAAGATTAATAGTAATTAAAACAGTATTAGACATTCACACTACTACTACTATCTTCAGTTACATTAGAAAAGATAAAAGTTTATAAGGGCTATAAATCCTCAGGTTTCAAGACATAAGGCAACTACTCACTACCTAGGAAATAGGAAACAAGTTCTCCAGAGCATGTCATTGCATAATTGCCTATTACAGGGATGTTTTCTGAGGCATCTGGTACTGAGAATGAACACCAGACTAAATACCATATTGATGTGATCTGGTATGGCAATTTCTTCTTTGAGTGATGGTCCCTATATGTATTCAAGATGTGGATACACATGCGCCAGAGCCAGAACTCTTTCTCATAGAGTCTGTGGACCCACATGTGCATTGTGCGTTGGCCATGTAGTTCATCTGAGGCTTTAAGAGGTTGTGAGGGTTGATGCTGCTCCAGTTCCCTCTTACTGCCTCATGGCCAGAGTCAGAATCTCTCTCCCTCCTTGCTCTTAGCCCGCTAAGAGCATCTTGTCTGTTCCTTCTGTAAATAGTTTTTCTAGTTATATCTAGTTGTCTATTAGTTTGTAGTTAATTAGGTCTCCCCTCTTGGACTTTTTTTCCCCTTGCAGGGCACTACCCTATATCTGGGGACTAAGCCAGAGATGCCAGAATTGGAGAGTGGTTGGGAGGAGACTGGGAGCCAGGGCCAGTGCTGCATATTGGCCTTCCTTGCAGACATACTGTGGCAGGACATTTGTAGGGTGGCCACTCACTATGCCATTCCCCCTGCAGCGGTGGTGGATGTGGCAGTCCGCTGCACTATTCTACAGACTCTGACTTCTTGCGAGTCTTTGCACCTACCTCCATGCTGAGTACTTCTCGCTATTCTTCCCCCGTCTGGAATCTATATGGGAATTATCACTCATTGAAGAGGAGATTACTTACTGTAACTGTAGATTCTTCAAGACGTGTGGTCTTTATTTGGATTCCAATACCTGCTCTCCATACTCTCTGCTGCGGACTCCTTCACTTGATGGTAAGAGGTACCTGGAACAGTGCTAAGCAACCCAACCTGTTAAAGCGTCGGATGCCTCATATAGCCAAAGCATGACACACGTGGAGGTCAATGGGGACTACAACGGACAGTTCTGGGTCTGGCGCATGGTGCACATGCTCACCTGTGTCTGGAATCCACATAGAGACCACACATCTCGAAGAAGACATTCTCATAAATAAACTAGGAAAATGCAACCTAGATGGAGCTACTATAAGGTGGGTGAAAATGGTTGGAAAACGGTTCCCAGAGAGTAGTTATCAGTGGTTCACAGTCATGTTGGAAGGGCATAACAAGTGGGGTCCTGCAGGGATAAGTTCTGGGTCTGGTTCTGCTCAATATCTTCATTAGTGATTTAGGTAATGGCATAGAGAATACACTTATAAAGTTTGCGGACGATACCAAACTGGGAGGAGTTGCAAGTGGTTTGGATGATAGGATTAAAATTCAAAATGATCTGGACAAACTGGAGAAATGGTCTGAAGTAAATACGATGAAATTCAAAAAGGACAAATGCAAAGTACACCATTTAGGAAGAAACAATCAGTTGCACACATACAAATTAGGAAATGACTGCCTAGGAATGATTATTGTGGAAAGGGATTTTGAGGGTCATAATGGATCAGAAGCTAAATATGTCAACAGTGTAACGCTGTTTCAAAAAAAGCAAACATCATTCTGGGATATATTAGCAGGTGTGTGATAAGCAAGAAGTGAGAAGTAATTCTTTCGCTCTACTCCGCTCTGATTAGGTCTCAACTGGAGTACTGTGTCCAGTTCTGGGCACCACATTTCAGGAAGTATGTGGACAAATTGGAGAGACTGCAGAGAAGAGAACAAAAATGATTAAAGGTCTAGAAAATGTGACCTATGAGGGAAGATTGAAAAAAAATGGGTTTGTTCATTCTGGAAAAGAGAACACTGATAGGGCTTAGGGTTAGGGTTAGGCATGCGGCCCATCAGGGTAATGTGATTGTGGGCCGCAAGACATTTTGCTGATGTTGACTGTCCTCAGGCATGGCCTCCCCGCAGGTCCCAGTGGCTGTAGTTCACTGTTCCCGGCCAATGGGAGCTACGGGAAGTGGCGGCCATCATGTCCCTGTGGTCTATGTCAACAAAATGTTTTGTGGCCCACAGATTACCCTGAAGGACCGCATGTGACCCACAGGCCGCAGGTTGCCCACCACTGATGTAAAAGGTTGTTACGCAAGGGAGGTTTATGTTGGACATTAGGAAAAACTTCCTAACTGTCTCGGTGGTTAAGCACTGAAATATATTGCCTAGGGAGGTTGTGGAATCTCCTTCACTGGAGACTTTTTAGAGCAAATTAGACAAACACCTGTCAGAAACTGCAGGAACAATAAGTAACCTCTTTTTCTATTTCCTTAATTCCACAATTCCATTTTCTTTCACTATTTTGAGGCTGGTCTCTTTCCTTTCTTTTCTTCCTGTCTTCCTTCTCCTTTCTTCGTCCTAATGCAATCAGATCATTCTCCTTCCCTGACCTTGTGTTTTGTTGAATCTTTCAGTAATCTGCTCACAGAGCTCGTGACTACTCAACAGGCTCCCTTCCTTGGATAAAAACACATGTAAGCATGGGGTGTGTGTGAGGAGTGAGGATTTTCTCAGGTTTAACACACTCTCTGCTGGTCTCTGGTGATTTGTTGCATTCAGATATCCTATCATGGTCTCAGGATATTTGTGAGAACATATGCCCTTGCCCTCCTAGCTTACTTCTTTCTCCTCAGAGAAATTCTGTAATTGACAACAGTTGAAGACGGCAGGCATCACAACAGAAATTGATAGTGCTGACAAAGCATCCAGCTGTATGTTTATTTTTGCTGTTGGGAAGAGGCAGTGGCTACCCAGTTTTCACCTTTTTAGGCTTCAACCATTGAGTGATTGGTGAGTGGAAGAAAAAAGACAATTAAATTCTTAAGAGGAGAACATGACACTGAGAGAAAACAATACTATTTCTTGAGCAGTCCTGTGTTAGGCAGTATATGGATTGAAGAGAGAAAGGTAAATCTTAGTTCATTTGCTTCTCATATTTTTTTTCTCTTTACACTCAGGTGTTTTTAACCTCCATCCTTCAGTTAAAATACAGCCGACTACTCAAAACTATCCCATTGCACTGTCAATGACCCAACTTCCTTTCTCTGCCACACTGCCTTGCTGATGTCTGTACTTTTGTCATCTGCCCTAAGTAGCACTCACTCTATCTCCATCATATTTCTTCCCGAGTCACTACAATTATCACACCTCTGCTTCTGACAGCACAGCTAGTGGATAATTTAAATGAATGTCATCTTTACACCCAAAAAACTTTGTATGTCCTCTTTAGCATAACTGTCAGGGGCATGCACACCTGCAAAATCTTCTGGGATATAAAAGTACATCAGTAATGTGAAGAGGCAATAGAGTTCTAAAGGAATACAGAGGAAAATAGTAGAGTAAAGGGGTGAACATGAGCAGAGAGCAGGAAAAAAGGATATTTACAGACACATATTTATAGAAATGCAGAACTCAGAAACAAGACATTGAGATGGGAGAACAGGAGAAATGACAGGAATGGGAAAAAAGGAAAGGAAAAGACTTGGAGAGTAGAAAACTGTAGCTAATTTATTTTTGTTTGTGTCTTTCTGTTTCCGAACTGCCTTATTTCTTTGAATGTAAGAGGTAAGTGGCCCTTTAGTGTGTGCCTTTCAGACTTTTTGGCTCTCCTACCAGATCTCGCCTTACCACATGTAAACCTGTATAGCATAATCAAGATGCACGTATGTTTATGATATAGTTGTTGTATCAGAATTGCCTTAGTATTCTGGGAAAAGAAAAGCATCCCTAACAGAACAGAACTCTCAGAACAGGAATATGTAAGATTTGCCTGTGTGCGCCAAAGGTCCTGTCATCTGCTACGGAGAGAGTGAGGGAAAAAGAATGTACTGTATATACTAAAAAATTTGGAACATTTTATTTTAAAAAATCAGATTTAGTTCTATTTGATATCTGGAAGATATTCTGGCCATTTTTGTTGGTCTGGCCCTCTTTATGGGCTTTATTTTTGACCATTGAAATCAATTGAAGTTTACTTTAGTAGACATTAACTTTAGTAGAAACTGGATCAGGCCTTAGAACTGTCATGTTTCTTTCTCTCACCATCCTCAGCTTATGCTAGATCTAGGATACAATTAGACAGCCATCATTATAAGTGGACATCACACATTAGCCAAATGCCAGATAAGGCAGGATGGGTTATGATTGAGTCTTGGTATTTAGATCACATACAAAATTGTATTAACAACATTTTTCTACCTGCTCTTTGAAAGGTAGTGTTGGTTTAATTTCAGAGGTATTTTGTTATTTTAAACAAAAAATAACCTGTTTTTTAAAAATAAAAATGTTTTCTATTTATTTAATTATTGAAAGAATAGAATAGTCATTTTTAATGTTTTAGACTTATTCCTGGAATGCAGTGCAACTAAATGCATGTTTTTACAACACTATTTTGTTGAAAGATGGGGACATAGGAGAGATGAAGGAAGGAATATTCTGTTTATTAAATGGTAAGGGAGGCAGAGCTCTTTGGATACAACAAAATATAAAAGACTTGTATTTGAGGAAGTTTGTAAATGAAGTTTACTAAGAACCTGAAAATACTGGGTAGAATTCACTTACCAGATTCTGCCAGTGAACTTAGGTTGTGTGTCACTCCTCCTTTCTCTGGCAGAAAGCCCATGAAGAACAGGGACAAAGTGATGCGATCTACCTGCAATTCCTTCTCTGCTGAAGGTCCTGTCCTGAGTACAGGAAGAGTGCAGCTATGTGGTGAATCAGTGCATCTTTCAGGTAGCCACTGCTGATGGGGCACTTGTGAAGCCCTATATGATTTTGAAGGTTGCCCTTCTCAGGTTGAATTCCCAAAGGGAAGATGCTGCTTGTCACCCTAGGCATCTGAATTCCTCCTGTAGCAGAACTGCCATGTTTGTAATGGGGATGTGATTTGCAATGCTGCCTGCAATTGAGAATTGGGCCTCCAGTCTCTAAGTAAATGGGATCACACTATCTTAGCTTCTAGATAAAATTACTTAAGCTGTTTATTCAACAAAGTCTAGGGGTTAGGAGATGCTTATGGATAAGTACAACAGGTTGTCTCCTCTGGCATTTTGGGTTTAAGTTGCTAGTGAAAATGTAAAGGGTCTCAGTTGAGACCATATTTAAGAGTACAATAAAATCTCCTCACAGTTTGTCAGAATCCTTGCTAATGCAAGAGCAAGACTGGGAGTACATGGGAGTACTAGTTCCAGATTTTGAGGTTCTTTGGGAGAGCTGTATTGGTGGGGCTTGCACAGTGCCTGCTTATGCTACTCTTGACTGAAGACAGTGATGTTGGTCCTTTACTTTCATGAGCCTTAAGTTTACTGGGAAATCTGTAAATTCTAAGCAGACTGTTTAAATATATTGCTTGAAACATAATATGCATTAATTGACGGTTAATTCCCAATAAATTGTTAGTGTTTTTAAGATATGTAAAATTCTCTAACTGGTATTCATTCAGGTAATTCCAATGGCAATAACTCCCGCTTTCTGAAATGTGGTGAAAGGAATTTCACACTGTGTCTGTCTTTACCTGGAGTATCTTGTTTATTTTCATACTATATATTGTGTATACTTTTTCTGTTTTGTTTCTTAGAAAAAATATCCTTTTGGAATTATGGTTTTTCCTCTTGTAAGCTAACCAGAATGGAACATAACATTGAAAAATTGTACAAAAATGCTAGGGAGCAGAGAATAGTAAAGTCAGATATATAACAATGACACAATGCTGCAACCCCTATCTATCAGTACTTCCTAGAGGTAGTTGCAATGTTAGGACTTGTTTTGGGGATGGCTTCTGCAACATTATCCAGGTAGAAGGGGTCATATAATGCACTTGAAATGGAAATATAATAAGCTACTTTGGATCAAGTTACACAAAATCATTCGTTGTGAACACAAGTATCTTGGCATTATCAGCAGACACATGTCCATTTCACATCACAGAAGAATGTGCAAGTTCAAAGAGGCAGAAAAGCATGATAAGGAGACCTGGCATAAACAACCAGATTCCACTGATGCATGAACACCAACACAGACACACACAAGTATACTTATGCAAAAAGAACATAGCTCTTTGGCCGATCTGATTCACACTTAAGTGGCTAATTGCTCAAACTGACACTGACCTTGGCAGCATTACAAAGATAACATGGTTTTTAAAGGATAGATTATTCTTGAACAATTTCTCCAATATATTAGACATGGACATGTTTTTCTTCAACTCTAGGCATACAGGTCCAGTCCTTTTTTTATTCCACACATATTCCTGGCCAATGAGAAATCCACTTTCCATGTACGTTAAAAGTGCCCCTCTGTTCTCCTTCTATGAAGAACAACAGGCAGGGTAGGGTATTGACATAGGTCTGAATAGTTTCACACCTATTTCTGTTTTTGTAGGATTGCCCTTGGAAATTCCTGTGCTGTAGATCAACTCATGATCAGTGACTTTCTGCCATGATTGTTCCCTTTCTTGAGGATTTAAACTGAAAATTTAGGATGATCCCCTTTTCTTATCATCTTAAGCCTATAGTAGCATGACTAGAAGAGGATAGGTTAAGGAACCAACTTTAAGGAAGTTATAGTTTAGGAGACTGGATGTCTCAGGGAATTAGTCATTGCATACAGATCCTGTCACCTCCAGGCTGCTTGTTCAAACCCAGCTCAACTTGATACTGACCAAAATTTATCTGTAAAAAGTTTGTTGTCCTTATCCCAATAAGTCTCACTAGTACAAAACCATCACCATAACTTTGTAGTCACAATGGGGAAGATTTTGGATCGAAAGGATATGGAGAGTGAACTTTACTTAAAAAAAGAAAATATAAACACTCAGGAGAAGGTAATGGAATAGTGCGAATCACAGAACAGTGAGCCTAAGTTAAATACCAGGTAAATTGAAATTTATAATTAAAACTCAAACCATAAAACATATAGATGATCATGATATAATAGGCAAATAGAATCAGTGAACATAACTTGTTTGGGGCCCTTACAAGATGCTGGTAAAGAGACCAAGTAGTTTTAGATGAAGAGGAAAAGTTCTGCTGTGGATCAGAAACTGGGTAAGAGAGAGAAGATACTTTTTAACAAAGCAAAAGATTAACTGTGAGGTATCCCCAAAGCTGCATTAGGCCCATTACTTTTAATATCCATGAGCAAAAATTTTGCTCATTTTTTTCTTTTTAAATAAACTGTCATAAGCAGAATGAGATCAGTATGCTGATGCCATTGATCATTATGCCGAAGCAATTCACCTATATGGCACTATGGAAACAGCGTCATAATGTCCACTGCACACTGATCTAGCTGTATCTTTGCTGATAAATAAGGTACAAAGTGAACCATCCATATTAAGCTTCTGACAGTTACTTTGCTCCTTACAGTCAAAAGAAGGGAATTCCTTTTGCCCATATTACCAATTTTCTCTTGGTTATATACCCTGTGCAGATGCCAACATGCTATTGTGTATTTTGGAGGTTCTTTTAGACGAGCAGATTATAAAGAAAATATTCATCTGACTGCACAGAGAAATTATTTATAAATGAAAGTATGTTTGAATAGTGATGACTAAATCCTATTTTTTACCAAAATATGGAATCTGTTTTGTTCAAATTCCTTTCATATTAGGGAGGAAATGCAAAATAGACCATTGATATTGCGAATAAAGTGTTATGTAATGGATTGCAATTTTTGTATGTGTGTGTTTACAAGAAGAGATTCCACTAAACAGTGTGCATTGTTTAGGGCCAATCTCTGACAAGTGACAAAAAATCCATTTGATATCAGTGGGAGCAGGATCCTCCTTTTTATAGTAGTTTGTGAATACAAAACATAATTAATTTTAAGAGACCAAATAGGTAGCCAAAAAAAGAGGCAGTCAGAATAATATGAAAAAAACAAAAATTGTCTGAAGGTCACCTTACATGCAATTGGTTTTCATCTAAACGTAATTAAGATAAGAATATACACAGGGTAATTTTAGTGTTCAAGTTAATAGGGCTTCTAATCTTGCTGCATTTTTATCCTCATTTTAAAAAAGTCACCTGGGTTTATTTAAAAAAAAAAAATGGGTATGAAGATGCAAAATAACTAGCTCATCTAGAGGTCCTTCACTGGTTTGTGAAATAAAGAAAAAAATACATTTTGTAGCCCTATCCTGCAAGGCGCCATGTGCCCTCAATTTCTATTGAAGGGAGCTCAGCAACCTGTAGAAGGTACTCAGCATCTCTCATGATTGAGCTCTTTGCTGAGATAGTGTTTTTCTCTCTCTTAAACTGTATTTTAAACCATCTTAAATTAATGCTTGTAAAGAAGAATATGTGTAAGAAAATTTCCAGAAATTTGTTTCTGTAATCAAAGTAAAGTTAGTTTGCTTTGTACAATTGTAAAATAATGTCTCTACTCAGTAACATTTTTAAGGTTCCCACTCTCTTGCCCCTTAAATTAGGGACCTGCTCCTGCAAGGTGCTCGGTGTTCACAACTCTGTTTGTCTTTCATGGGTATTGAGGGCAATCCATACCACCTTAGAGTTGCTCCTAGTCCATACCACCTAAAGTTGCTCCTTTCTGGATCATTATCCTAAATCGCAATAATTTGAACACTGCAAGCATAGGAAATTTCAAAATGGAGTTCAACAAAAGAGAGCACGCTATTTCTGCTTAGGCTGGGAGAAAGAAATGGGTAAAAGTAGTTTATACAAAAAAAATTAATTTTTTGCTGGAATTTCTAAATGAAACTGAATCTAGTTTAATGGCTTATAACATTGCATGAATTTGTCAAAAACTGATCAGCTGGATTGTTACACAATGAATAATGAAACGTTCTTTTTTTAAGGCTTATAACAACCTACAGGCACTCAGAACTCAAAATGTTATTTGATGATATCAGAATGCTAATGAAATTATTATTAAAAGCCCATATATTAATCTTAATGATATATGTAAATATGAGCAAATATAAAGCTGTGTTAACACCAAAAATATTATTTTCCTGGTGAAAGAAAATCTTGGGTTAAACTCCAGCAATCAAATATAAAACACTTTTTGTTATGAATATCTCAAAATAAGAAATTTCCTTATAGAGATTGAAAATTTTAATTATTAATATGGTAACTCAAGATTCGTTGTTTGTTTTTTAGGGTAAGATGTTTTTCAAATACAAATAAAATTTGTTTTAAAACAGCAGGAAAGAGACAGACACTGACTTTCATTTGTATGTTTTTAATTTATTTCCATTTTGGATTCATTTGGATAATAATTTGAATTTAACTACTTTGTGATTTTTTTTCTTTTATGCTTGCCACTGTTTAGATTAATAAAATAAACAGCCCCTACTCCTGTTAAAATAAAAGTTGTACATTTTAGTCTTAATTTTTTTTGTTAATGAGGTTTAAAACGTTGCTTTTATGTTGTCGTTGGTGATGTTTCTTTGTTTGTTTTGGTTTTTTTGTAATAGTAGGATATTTTTTAGTAAGGCAGGGGATTTGTATCTAGAGAGTGTAGAAATTTCTTATTCCATAGTTGCAGTCATAAAGAGAACATTAGATTTTTATAGTAACATCTACCATTAAAAAACATTTCATTTTGTCAGTGTGATATGAGCTTTACATTTCAGTGAAAGAGAGAGAAAGAGGACATTATTATATATGAGAATTTCATGGCATGTTACCTGTTGAGGGCCCTGTAGAGTCAAAAGCATAGTACAGTGACTTCTTGACAAAGTGACAGACAGTAGCAGCCTTAGTGTCACTCTGTATTATCACCTCCTGCTAGCTGGAAGCACTCCCTGAAGCCGGTCGAGGTTGCATAGTCCTAGATGAGGTCTTCATGGGTGCTGACCATAAAAAGTTCATCAAAGTAATGAGGCGAGGCGAGAGCTTGGCGCTCATGGGCAGAGCTCAGCACCAAGGAGTGTGAACTGGCTCCAGCTGTGACAATAAAACAGCAGGTGGCTGCTGTCATTAGGGGTGGCAGATGAGGCAGGGGACTAACATTCAGCCCACAAAACTCTCATTTGTTAGCCATCGCCACTGTACCATGCAAAATAGCTTCCATCTCAGTCAATTTTACTTTGCAAAATATTACACACTCGCCATAAGAAAATTAGAGCCTTGGGTTTACAGGTTCCTTTGATCTTATTATCACAGAACTGCACGCTGTCAGGTTAACTGGCAAACTGGGCTCTTTTTTTCCCCATGAAGAGCAATTTGAAGGTTTTTACTATAATTTTATGATATAGCATTTTCACCCAGCCATTTGTTTCCTGCTTAATATTTTGGATTCTTTGTAACTGTTATAAAATCAACTCCCGTCCCCCATGCATTCTATAGCTGCTATTTGCTGCTTACAGAGTCAACTTTTAGACCATGCTATAAAAATCACATGGTTACGAGACTACTTTCTACCTCTGAGTCCTTAGTAGGAGCAGTACATAAAAATCTAGACATTTTATTCAATTAGTCATGGTTGTTGGTGTCTTTGCTAATTTAAGGAATGAATCTAATTGTGAACATTCTGATTTATTTTATTTTATTTTATTTTTGTTCTCTACATTGAAACAGGAAGTTTACTGCTGATTATGGTTATAATTCTTGCAGGGAGTGACTTGAAGTATTTTGAACCTGAGTCCTAGCTACGTTGACAACTATATGGAACTGTGAGTTTAGGTTTTCACAGGGACAACTTGAGCCTTCATTTTTCATTGATTTCAGTGGATATGTGATGTTCCATACAATTTACTACGTATGAGTCTTTCACATGTGACCATAAAATGGAGGCATTTTTGCTCACCACAGTAAGAGACATATTATCCAAAAAGAGGTTCATCTGCATATACAAAAGTGAACAAACGATAACATGCTTACATTTTCATGCTCCACTACCTTGATTGTGAATGCCTATCAGGTATTGTGAATACAAGTGAACAGTTAGACACATAAATGAGCGATTTACATGTCCAAATATCTCAATGCTAAGTGAAGTTCAAACACAATTAGTCTACCTTTGAAAAAAAAAATTAACCCTTAACATCACATGGAACTTTTCATGACAGTTTGGGTTTACTTCTCGGAGTCTTAGACCAAAATTACTATTTCACCCATAATAGTGCTCTGTGACAGTGTGTTGGTGCTCTATATCTCTGAAATAACTGGATTTCAGTGGTGCTCTGTTTGAATTGTTTGTAAAACACTTTTGTATACTTAAAATGCAATGCACTGAACAAAATGTAAATTATTATAATTATTTGATCAAAATCTTGGAATTCCCTAGAAATGTCAGCACTGCAGTCAAAGAGGAGAAAAAATATTTCTTTTAAAAGGACAACTTCTGTATAACTTAACTCAGAGAAAGCTGAAGGACAGGAAACTGCATTGGAGTGGTAAAGAGAAATTATTAGAAGCAGAAGAAGAGGCAGCAACAGTGACTTGTTGTCAGCAGCTAAGATATAACAAGGAGGAGACATAGGCCGTCTTCTCCAGTGCCTCGCTTCCACTCCTATTTCTACATTTAAAAATTAATTTGCTCTATTTTAACTTGCTGAAGACAAAACTGTACTCTTTAAAGCGTACGATAAAAACTTAAACTGGGCACACTTGCCAGCCATGTGTCTGGTAACATCTGGGAATGGGAATGGAAATGGCACCATTGATTAGAAAGATCAGTCCACTAGTCAAGTACCTGGTGGCCCATGTTGCCGCTTCAGGGGAGTTGCCTATGGTGAATGCTGCTGGATCCAGCACCCCAAAACCCCTCCCTCAACCCAATCCCCTGCCCCAAGCCCCCTCCCACACCCAAACTCCCCAGAGCCAGTGCCCCGCACCCCCTCCCACGCCCCAGCCTCTGATTCTGAGCCCATCCTGCACCCAAACTCCTGCCTGCTTAGTTAACTGGAATTTTTGACTTACCTGCACCCGCCATTTTCCCAACATGCCGGAAAACAAAGCTTTTACTGTAATTACCCTTCCTGATAATTCGTTGACAGGCATCTTCATCTACATTTGTCTACCTGGATCTTAAGCCAGCTATTTCTCACAAAGGAACCTCTCACCCAGGCACTGGGGTGGCACGGAGACTATAGAGGTGGTAGTGGATGTGAGTGCCTGTTAAAGATGACTTTGGAAGGGATGATTCTGATGAAGAGCAAAATGTGATGCAGTATCAAACCCAGTCAAAAAGCACTCTGTGAAGTGGCATAGGCACAAGCCTCTCTGCCTGATTTTTCTCCTTCATCAATTTTTTGGTTTGTGAGGAACAGAAAATTCTGGGATTCTCGTGACCTAGTGCCTTGGGCTAATGGTCTGTATTAGCAGAAAAGCATATTTTTTTATGTGAACGGAAGGAGAGCAAGGGTCCCAGTATGAAACTGCCAGATTAAAGGCACCATCTGTTTACTTCAGGGGTAGGCAACCTATGGTACGCATGCCAAAGCTAGCAAGTGAGCTGATTTTCAGTGGCACTCACAGTGCCCGGGTCCTGGCCACCGGTCCAGTAGGCTCTGCATTTTAATTTAATTTTAAATTAAGCTTCTTAAACATTTTAAAAACCTTATTTACTTTACATACAACAATAGTTTAGTTATATATTAAAGACGTACAGAAAGAGACGGTCTGAAAACATTAAAATGTATTACTGGCATGCAAAACTGTAAATCCGAGTGAATAAATGAAGACTCGACACAACACTTCTGAAAGGTTGCCGACCCCTTGTTTAGTTACTGAATTCTGGTTTGGGGAAAGAGTGCTCATTTCTGAAGATAGAGACTGAGACTCAGAGCATTATTAGTGAGACAAGTGAGATGATGACACCAGTCATGCATTTTGGGTGAAATCTTGACCCTTTGGAGTTTCACCACTGATCTCAGTGGGGCCAGGATTTCATCCAAAATGTATGACTAATTTTATCTTTTCATCTGTCTCACTAGTAATGCCATTCTGTGTCTCGGTGAGTGAAGAAGAGAGGTAGGTGAAGAACGTCATTCTAACACATCCCTTTTATATAGTAGGTCATACTGTAGAATGGAGATTGTTTTGTAGAGAATGGAAGTGAATGAAAATAAACCTCTTATAAAGGTTCATAGTAAAGCTTTGGGTCACAATGCCTAGGCTGATGACTTTTGTTGCCAACTACATTTGCCTCTTTTTTGTTGTCAGTGGGGGGAACCAGATAACAGTTGTATGGGTCAGGGGAGGGAAGGAGAGTATTGGGAGACAGGGAGTCTTCTGAGCTGTGAAATCTGTAGGCCAGATTTATTCTTCTTTGTTCAGGTTGCAAACACTTGAAAATCTTTGTTTATTTTGAGAGCACTGAGATACCCTTATTTAGCATGACAAACAAACAATCATGTTCTCAGGTATTGTCAGTTTTTTGTATGTTGATGATAATCTGTTCTTGATGCAAGGCACTCTGTGAAACGAAGCCTAAGGTTGCATTTCACAATTTATGAAAACAGGTTCTGCGTTGTGGTAGACTGGGAGGATGATAGCACTGATACAAAATGCATTGGTTTTTTTTAGTTCTTTGTGCAGCTGTTAGATTATCAAACACCTGTTAGAGGTGACAGTATACAGATGTTTGACAGCCAGCGAAAAATAATAGAACATGTGATTCTTTTAGCTTAGAAGTAATTTGGTAAGGTGTGTTTTGAAATGTAATTACATAGCTGTGCTGCCTACCGTTATCACTTAACATTCATTAACTCCTCTGAATATTGAAACAAACATATTCTGTAATGGTGCTAATTTTGTCATATGTTTGCAAAGTGGATTCTTGACAGAGTGAACACCTTTTGACTTCAAAATTTTTGCCACTATTCAGCTCCTTTTAACATGCTCACTAAGCAAGCAAGGTAAGTGGGGAGATTTTTTTATTTATTTATTTATTTTTACTAAAATAATCAGGTGAGTAATGTACTGTAAATAGGCTCCTACTTATAAAAAGTTGGGCTAGTCTGGTAATTTGAATATGTATTCTATTCATAATAGAACCATGGATGTTTACTTTGGTTTTTAGGTGTTCTGCATATCAAGTCACCTTCTGCAGAAATTTTCAATGCTAGGAATAAAAATAAGATAAAATAATGTATTACATTTTTATTTTATATTGTAAGAAATGCCAACTGAGTTCAACATTTTCTTCAAGTGGATTGTTGTTTTTAGTAATGATGCATGAACACCTTCAGTTTCATTGCCAAACATAGGTGTTTGGGGAAAATTAAAAGGCACATGTTCCCTAAAATTGATTGCATTGTGTTTGTTTTTTGTCTGACCTGTTTCACGGGACATTAATTTTTAGTTAGCCTGTTCATTAGATAGTATTTTCCTGTGAACAATATTAGAGTTCTCCTAATTCCAGTAAAATTCTAAGGAAAAAAAATAAAACCTTGAAACTCTGTATCATTCATTTTAGATGTTCTAGTTACAGCAAAGAAAGATCCACTTTTTAAAAACAATTTTAAAGTAAATTCTATTGTAAATCTCATTAAGCTGGCTAATGTTTGCCTCGGTTTCAACAATGGATTGTACTCTGTTGTGTCCTGAAATAGCAGACACGACATTCTGATGGTGCTTATGGTGATGCCATTAAATGGATAATGCTTTGCGCTCTGCTCTGTGTGCATCCCAAAATTTACTGGGCATGTTTTTACATGGCCCAAAGTATGTTTCATATTCATGACACTCTGCTTTGTCATTGATCACAATCTGCATTTGCATACTAGTCTCTCATAGTGTTTTATTATACAACCTCAGAGACTGTGGGACACATTATAACATTTTCAAAAGTGTTTAAGGGGCTTAGGTGTGAAGACCAATTTCAAAAGGGAAGTGGCCTTTTAGCCCAGTTTCAAAAGGGACATGGGCTCCGCTGTTCAAGCAGCTTTCTATCTCCTTTTAGGCGGTGCAGTGTGTGCTCCCTCAGTACTGGTCTCTATGTACCAGGAACAATGGAGCCCGGTCCCAGTTAGCTAGCCAACTTTACCTTGTATCCAACTATAGAAGCTCCCACTCATTTTGCGTAGCTCTCTTCTTTCGTAGTGGTATAACTATCGGGATTTGGATTCTGTGTATCTTCCCATCACCAGCTGCTGAATGGGCAAACCATTCAGGGAATTCTTACTCACAGACCAGCTGATGCACAACAATTGAGATATGTTTGTTTTCCACTTTCCTTTTCTCTGCCTAAGACTCTTATATCAGAAGAGGTGGAAGGAGACAATTCTTCCTATCACCACCTCTTTATGACCATGCAATTAATAATTCTTTTACATCTTGAGCAACACAGATTGGCGATAGAAAGACAGCAATTGAAACATGTTGAGAGAGAGCTCTCTCTTTTGGATGAGAGACACAGGAATATGCAGGCACAACAGAGCTGATTGATTGATAGTGTGCAACTCATCCATAATGATCTGTCTGATACAGACAGTAAATTATTCTGTAGATTGATGTAGGTCATTGAACAGCACATTGACAATCCCGTGTCCATAATTATGTTCAAATAAGGTCAGGAGCAGTGACATAGGTATACCCAGGGCATGAGATGTACGGAGAAGTATTCCTCCAATGTTGCCATATTCCAAGAAATTTTTTTTTTCAACTTGTTCCCCACGTGCACCCAGCTTCATTCAAGGAACCTTTACAAAGGAAACAGAAAAAATAGGAAGAGAGATTTCTAGAAGATAAGGTTGTAGTTTGCTCAGATGATTATTATGTATCCATTTAAAATCTGTTGCCTAACATTCTGCTTTTTTTTGACTTAATTCAATAATAGTAAGTCTCCATTGAAGGAATAGCTCAATTGTAGAGTTGTAAGGGCCTACGCTCTCATTCACAAGACCAGGATCAATTTTCTGGTCTCTGTCCCAGAGACAGTCCCAAGAGTGGGAGTACTACTGGGAGAGAAGAAGGGGGTGGGAGGGATAAATGTAAGTGCTTGTTAATTAATAGCATCCTCTGGCTGAATAAGTCACAGCATTGACAATTGCCGTACTGTTTTTTTAAAGGGGCATTGGGGGTAGGTGATAGTGTGGTTTTAATTTCTCAAGATGTTGGGGTCTCCTGCCTCTCCCCCTGCACCAAGGCTTGAGAACCTGAGCTCCAGACCCAACTGAATGCCAATGCAAAGTCTGCACAGCTACTTATAGCATACTAGTGCAAGCCCTACTGCCATAAGTCTGTGGACTTGAGCATTGGTCCTGGATGCAATGTAGAGATACCCGTAAGGGCCTGACTTTTCTGTTATAAAGACCCAGCTGCTAGGTAAGACAGCAGAAAAGCTCTGCTTTTCCATCTAAGAATCTAGAACATTGGGGTTTCGAAACTGTATGGAGGGCCGGGTAGGGAAGGCTGTGCCTCCCCAAAGAGCCTGGCCTCTGCCCCCACCCATCTCCCACCCCCTGACTGCCTCTTCCCTTCTCGGGTAGTTTTTAATTTCCACGTGTAAATCCGTAGTATCTTATTTTTGTAACATTATTATAAAATATGAAATTAGCTTGTCTATTAGGATTACCACTCATCCTGGTTTTTACCTGGACAGTCCGGTTTTTGGCTTCTGTGTCATTTAGGGTTCCCAGGTGCCCAGTTTTTGGCCAGAAAGTCCAGTCGTAATGTACTGACTGGACACCAAAATTCCATTTACTGTGATACAAGGGGAGGCATCAGGTCATTAACTCATACTGGCCCCTACTCAGCCAGGGCTGCCTCCTACCTGCATGCAGGCTCTTTGTCAGGGTGCAGGAGGTCCTGTGCTAGCCCTGGAGCAGAGTGAGCCCACATGGGTAGGAGGAGGTAGGTGAAAATAATCCAGTGAGCGACAGGGAAAGGGAGGAGGAGTGAACAGTGCGGGACGGAACTTGGGAGAAAGAGGTGGAGCATGGCAGTGCCTTGTGGGAAGAGGCAGAAAAAGAGGCAGGGTCTGGGGAAGAGGCAGAGAAGGGGGTTGAGCTTTGAGTGAAGAGGTGGAGCAGGAGTGGGGCCTTGGGTTAGAAAGGAGGCATCTCTCTTGCCTAACTGTTGTATAAAAATCCAATCCACTTCTGGTCTTACCAAAACAAAAGCAATATTTCATTGATCATAAAAAGATAAGTAAAGTGGCAGTACATTTCCTAACTTTTTTACAACATATATAATACTTAAGAAATCAAATTACGTCATTGATATAACTTTTAAAAATTTAACTTATACCTTAAGTAGAATAATAAATCATGACTTTTTTCCTGACACTTTAATACTTTCTATTTATGCATTAATTGTAACTAGCAAAGCTTTCATGTATAAATGATCGATGTCAGTCTTTAATTCACTTCATTCCCTCAGTGTCATACAAGTCTTTTATTAAAAAGGGTTTTTTAAAAATATATAATATTTGTGTTAACTTGCAACAGAAATTATTCATGCCAGGTCTATAGTGCTATCACTCTAATGATGCATAGCCCCTGTGAGATCATATGTGAAAGTCTGTCACACTAGCTTGCATGCCATCTTAAATTCATTCCTTCTAATTAACTTTTGTCCATGGTAGGGGGCAGCCTTCATCTTTTTTGAGGGGTTGGGAGCCATAGGTCTGTGGAATGTTTGGCCACCAATTCCACAAGTGTGTTTGTGAGCACTGTCCCTTACTCTTAATTTCTTGCTTAGTCCATCAAATCATGCTCACTCTTAGAATGGTGAGCTTCCTTATTTTGAGTCCAGTGGTCCCTGCAGCTCCTCTTTAAAGGGGTTGAATCTGCTCAAGCAGCTAACTGGAAGGCCCAGGTACTATTAGCAGTATTGCCAAACCAAAGCATTAAAAAATCATGGGTTAGCCCCCCATAATCATGAGATTTTAAAAAGCAATAAATCTGCATTCTTACTGGACTTCTGATTTTTGAGACTGTTTCACATTTTCAATCATCTGTCTTTAACCAAGAGGGCTAGAAATTCACTTTTTTTAAAAAAAGTGAAAGCTAAGATTTTTCAGGTCATCACCTGGTTCCAGAAGCTAGGATTTTGAGAAAATTACCAAGTATCCCGACTATTAATAACATTGCAAGAGTTGGCAACATTGCAGGAGCCTGGGTGGCATTGCCTCCCAGAACAGTGGACTTGCCCTAGAGTCTTCCCAAATATCTGTAGCTGTTGTACTTCTGAAGCCCAGAGACATCTTTACGTGGAGGCTGAGTTCTAGAAAAAAAATAATGTTTTGCTTTAAATAAGTGCTCTTTGTATTTATTATATTGTGTAATAATTATTATTCATGTACTTAATTTCTTTTAAAATGGCAGCATTATCATTTAAGGCCTGATCCAGCAAACACTACTTGAGGTATGGTGAATGTCTTTAGCTCCCCCTAGGGTGACCGGACAGTGGTGGGTAATAGGAGCCTATATAAGAAAAAGACCTCAAAATCAGGACTGTCCTTATAAAATTGGGACATCTGGTCACCCTAGCTCCCCCTGAAGCGCTCAACATGCCTTTTCAGTATCAGGATTTGAAGGGTAACCTGATGGCAGTTGCTGAAACATTTACAGTGGCAGTTTTCATCTTCATTTTGCCATTTTGTTTGTGCTATGGAAAAGCACCAAAACAGTTACTTAGACCTGGAACATTGCAGATATTCAGCTGTTTACATGAGATCAGTTATTATCCAGCATTAGAAACAAGGCCTTTTCCCTCTTCTTCCTTGCCTGTTTGATTTTCACATGCAGCTTTTTCTCTATTTCCGTTACAGAAATGGGCAAAGTAGTACATTTTTTGTTTTTCATTTGAAACTCTCAAGTGCCCAGATTCTGATGAAAAAGTTTCCTAGGAAATATTGCATTAGAGATTGAGATTTTTACATTCAGTATACTATAGTGAAAAGCTGTGCTCCCTCCAACTTTGATTATTGTGTAGTTCTCTCACATTAGTATCTTAAGTTTTTTCTTTTTTTTCTACAAAATTAAGAGAGACAATGGAGGTTTCCAATTAAAAATAAGAATAATATTAATTTAAAATGTGTTGGATGTGCTTATAGCAATGTCAAAATGATTCTGCTTTCTGCCCGGAAAAGAACAGTAAATTTGGAATGCCTTGTACTTTTAGAACACAGAATTTTAGTCAGTACAATTATTTTCCTTATGTACAATAATTCTGATGACATTTACATAGTAATAATCATGCTAGTGTTATAGATTATTCAGGTTTCTAAAGATTGTAGTGTCCATACGTTTTAATCCCACATGGAAAAAAAGAGTCCCTGGTATTTTTAATGTCTTCTTATAAAAATAATGAAGTCACTATCATTTTAAAAAGACAGAATTATATTCTTACACCCTGAAGGCTTCACAAAAATGAGATTCTCTGTAATAACGTGAAAGTGCCCAAAGTAGATCAGACACGGAGAAGATGCATTAACATATTTGTAAAGGAAAAGTACTCTTTCTTGGCTTTTGTGGCTCATATATGCCATAATGCTACAGTGTTTTACAGTCCTTGCATTGTCCATTAGTGCAAACATGTCCAGATGAATTCAGTGTTTAATGTTAAAAATCTTATAATATGCCAGTTTGATTTGTAGCCCTTCATATCATAGAATGCTAATTAAAATCATATTTTTGCATATGTCATGCCTTTCATGTACATATGCAAATAGATTCTATTGCCTTTCAGCTATTAGTAATTAACTTTATGAAGGACAGCTGTAATACATAATTAACAAAAATGTTTGCAAGCCCTTTTTCACACTGAAAGTTACAGTGGTAAAATTTTTGCTTATCAAGAGAACCATTTTAGTTTGAAGCTTCATTCTGATATTTTAATTGTTTGAAGCAGTCACATGATATCCTTGAATTGATGTTAATGGTGTTATCACCGGAAGAACGTTACTCAGTGGGCTCCGATCTTTTTCATTACGTTTGTCACCAGAATTAAATTACTCTAATTGAACTGCTTTGTGTTTGGTAGAAGCATAATGTCGGGTAATACATTTGTTGTTGTTGATGATGATGATGTCTTGGTACCACTTGGGCAAAATTCCTATGCACAATGTAATCACAAACATTATCTCCCTATAGCCACAAAAAGAAATCCTAGCACCACAAATGCTATTATTTTTTCCTTATGTATCTCTTTAAATAATTAATACGTTGAAGGTTGACCAAACACAAGTGATGATTAAAGACCTAATCCTGCTGTCCTCATTAATGCAGCATTCTTTCTGAAGTCAGTGGGACTGCTCACATAAAGAAGGGTCACAGGTTTTAAGATTAAATACATAGAGGGTTGGAGAACGTGACACAGATAAAAATAAATTTGTTTTTCAGTATATTACACAAAGTGTTTTTAAACTGCAAAGGGAATCTGGAACAAAATTATTGCATATGCTGACAAGTGATTTGTTTTTATGATCATTTTACTGTATATTTGTGTAAGAAAACCCCAGATTTGATGTAGATCTGTAAATTTATGTTATTATGGTATAGATTTTCAAATTTAAAAGTACATTATGATATCTTGATCTAACAGAACTGATTAGATTTCATCTTCAATAAAATATGCTTAAGTATGTGTTTAAAAAAAATAACCCCACTCATTTTTATGAATGTTTTGGTAAAAACCAATTGAAATTAATCTTTTTTGTTTTTTAGGGTGGCCTTTGTGATGAAGAAACACTTAAATACTCACTTACTGGGCAAACATGGAGTTGGTACACCAAAAGAAAGGTAAAGTATAATATTTTGCTAGTTTATACAAACGTGTTTGTGTACTGCACAAATCTTTTAAGATGTATTAACTTTGGATTCTACGAATATACCATATTCATACATTTATTTTATATAATATATAGGCATGGTCCTGCATTCCTTGTCCACCCACAATTCCCACTGGAATTGTGTGGAAAATGAATATAGGCTTAGGGCTGGCTGATCCTTATTCAGTGAAGCACGTAGGCAGTGCTTAAGTTTCAGCGTATGCTAAAATCTCAGTGGGAATTAAGACCTACTTAAATGGTTTGCTGACTGGGAACTTCATGGGTCTTATCGAATGCTCATTGAAATCAATGGAGAGATTCCCATAGATTCCAATAAGAGCTAGATCTAATTTTGTTTTTATTAGAGTATGGCTCAGGCAATCATATTGGGCAAAAGTTCAGTAGTTGTATCTTTCCTTCCCAAGACAAAATCAAAATTGTATACATCCCATTTTTGTTTTTGGATTTGGTGCTCATAAATTTATCAAATATTTTACATTTTCAAACCAAAAAATAGCCCCCCTTTAGGTTTTGTTGATTCACTGGAGTCACAACCACAGAGGTGAGTGTGGGATAAGGAGACACAAATCCCTCAACCTTAAAATTTTGAGGGTGGGGCAGAGGAATTCGGTATTAGGTTTTGGCCCATCTCTAATTTTTATACCTTTGGTCATTTACTCAAGTTTTTTATAAGTTTTTACAAGCTTTGTTTATAAAAATGTATTTTTCCTCTTTTAAAATGTACCTTGAATGCTTCATATTTTAAAAATATCTTATCACTGAAACAGTACTGTTTACTAGGTCATCAAATACCTGATTTTGCTCCTCATTTGCATCATAAGTAATCCCACTACATACAGTTAATGACTTTTTAGACAAATTGAAATTGAACAGTTTCTCAGCTTCCAAATCAAAACAAAACATTTACTGAAATCATCCTGTTAAATAACTTTTAGTATTCACCAGTGTGGATGTTCCATACATTCAGTATTCATCATTGTAAAAGTGCAGTGAGATCAGAATCCCGGAATTATAGGTAAAATCTTTTATCATGACAAGAAATTGAAAAGTTGAGGCTTTGCCGTTGTAAAAAAATATATAATTAATATTTTTAGGGGCTTTTTATTTAAAAAAGAAAAGAATCATGGCAAACAATATTTTAATTATTCAGGGTTTTTTATGCTGAATTATGTCAAATATTTATTTTACGAAAATTGTTTTCGGGTAACGTAATACCGTTTAACAAATATTTAAAAAGCTTTAATAAAGAACATACTCCATTATACTGGACATTATAGATCTAAATTTTGGAAAAATCATGGGAAAATGTTACTCTGTGATGAGATGCTGAGGGTGACTAATACCAGGATGTTTTATGTTTTAAGGATGCCCTAAATATCATGGTTTTTTGTTACAGAATTCATAGCTGTGATATAACTTAATTATAGAACTATCGAAGTCCTATTACTGTCCTGGCAGCTGCCATTTTGATTCACTTCTACTGAGGAAAGTCCTCCATATGTATTTTTAAACTCTAAAATCTCCTTTTTCTTATAAGAATATTAGTTATTTTTGGAAGTGTCGCAGGATTGTGATCCATGCTGCTTCTTCAAGCATTACCTATGCACCTTGTTCACGATTAAAGAAGTGTTTTAAACCAGAAAGCATTCAAAGCTTCAGATACAGCTAGGGGAGTTCATCTTCAGAAAAGAGAAAGTAAGTGGTGCCTTCAGTATGGTACTAAAAATTCCATGGTGCAATCAAAATACTTTCCTTTGGGTCTTATTCGGCTCCCATTAATGACGCTAGATATGGAAGTAGATCAGTCCCTTTCCCCCATGAATTTACCATATGTTACTTTATCATACGTTACCTTACATATGGTTACCTTACCATACGTGACGTTACCTTACCATATGTGACTTTTCAAATGACCTTAATATTGAGTATTAAACTAACATATCGTCCTCTGGCATGCACAGATGTTGCATATATGGCTAGTGTGTATTTTTAATGCTTTATCCCTTTTGGCGTTTTCTCTACGATTTGTTCAAGCAGAATTTTAGTTACAGCACTATTACAGCAAGATTATAGAGGCTTCCATTTTTTTCTGGACTATAGTATAAGACGTGGAAGAAAAAATAATTACATTTACATCAAATCAGATATAACTGGTGTACATTGTTAAATGAAAACTGTTTATATTTGGTATCTTTTTTGGTGGCACAGTGGAATTCTGAAAAATATTTTGCTCTTGTGGTTTATGTTGTCACCAGAAGCACTCTATTCAAATATATCCTTCTACAAAGGGGTACTTACTGACTAATCATCAGAAGTACTGCATTGAAATAACTTGTATTACCCTTGTGAATATGTGTGTAATAAAATATGCACATAGCAGATCTCCAAATACACTATCTGACCCTGCAAGGCACATTTGTAGTGTTTACCATCACAAATGAGTTCTTTAAACAATGGATGCTTTAATCTAAAACGGTGTTGTTTTTTTTCTGGAGCAGTTCCACACACTCCTGTTTCCCCCTATCTTTTCCCACATTCCTCAAAGGCTTTTTGAACCATCAGCCAGTGTAGGGTTGCAAGAGAGTGACATGACGTGTTCCCATCCATCACAGGCTTTAGTGGGATGCTCTCACAGCACTCCAAGCCCTTGCTGTCCTGGGAGCAAAGAACCAAGCTCAGGACACTAACCCCAGTGTCCTGTCTGGTAGCATACTGTATTGCAGCTATGCCCCGCCCCCCAGCCAGCATAAACTAGTGATTTTTGAGTGGCTTATTCTCTTCTCTTTTAAAATCCTTTATTTTATCTTTGAATATTTCTTATTCATAATACTTTTTTTGTCTGACATGTCCTCTTAATGTACAGCAACATCAAGTAGTAGTGGCAGGACTACAACAGTAATATAATTTCCTGGTAGCAGTCCCTTACTGGTAATGGCTAAGATTTAAGCGGTGTAATGTAGTACAATAAATGCTCAAACACCACTCTTTCTCTTTCCACATTTCCCCTCATTTTATGAAGGAGTGTGATGTCTTTTAATGGCTTTAGGAACCAAAGAAACTCTTCATCAGCATGTTGAACAATCACTTTGGGCATAACTGTTCTCTAAATTAAGTTACGTAGTTTTCGTACCTATTTAAAACATTAATGCCTTGACTATAATCTTGCAAGCTTGCTATATTTTAATTTCTCTAGGATAATATAATTAGTTTTTTCTTTATATTTTGAATTAGATTTTGCCCTCTGATATGTTGCCTATTATAACAAATACTAATAGAAGTTAGCTAAATAGGCTGTGACAATTAAATTAATAATGCATTTTGTTTGCAAGTGTTTAGTCTTCATGGTTTGACTGATATATGCAAAGATGGTAATTTATTAAAAGTAAATTCATGTAATTGTACTACAGAGTTTGATGGACCAAAAAAAGTTGTCAGCATGACTATCATCAAAAACAGAAAATTGAAATAAGTTCAAAAGGGTACATTGAAAAAATGCTAAAATACTGTAAACACTGAGAAGTTAGTTGTTCTTTTAACAAACTTCTTAACAAAGTATTGTTGATGACAAGCACTGTGACAGTTCTGAGAACAGGAATACCTTTTGCAATCCATGCAGTGATGCTGGACTTCAGCAGCTTATTCTTTGCTACTTTACATCCTCCACAAGTATTAGTCTTCAATATGATACAGAAAATGAAGGTGTTTTGGAGGCAGTGCTCAGCATGTGTCGTGCAAACAGGAAAGCAAGCAGAATGCATAATGAGTAAGATTGTTCTTAAAACATTTTTAAGCGGATCTTATTTGAAAGGAAAAACATGTTTAAAAAGAGAAATTATCACAGAATTTAATGCATTTAAAATCAAATAAGCTTATAGTAAAGAGAATTATAGTGAAACGCTTATGTACTTCAACAAAAAGTACTGCCTTGACCATTATGCTCCATTATCAGAGAATAGCTAAATCAAAAGGAGAACATTTTTGTACAAAAAATCATCTACTTCTTTTTTCATTTTATTGGAACTGTGATACTGATATATTGTCAACTTGAATGTGTCTCAAAATGGTACATTATCTACCAAGTTCAAGACCAGTACATATTTGGTAGTTCAGTGTCAGCAATCTTCATGGGACCTGTAACTGTATCTTATTGGCACCTATATTTTTAGTTACACCTTTTATTATATGTAGTAGACAATGTGGTCTGGTGCTGATGGAAAAGACCAGCAATGATGGTGCCAAATTCTAATTTGTGTTAAGCCATAACATGCCAGCAGTGACGTTATCATGCTGCAAAACTGGGTCAAAGAAGGATTTCACTGAAAAATGTATCTCAGCTCACCTGTGTGTGTGTGTGTGTGTATGTGCGACCCTCCTCCCCCAATGAGCTAAAAGCCACTAGGGCATTCATCATCTTAACTAACTTTTTAATTATGAAGCATGGCTCAGGTTTAGAAATGCTCAATCTGAAGAGGTACATTTAACTGTCCTCCAGACATTTTTACAGACTGAGGGTAATTGCTGTAGAGTATTTATTTTATAAATCTTGTGGAACATGGTAACTATGATTTCATTGTTCATTAGAACTCTGTCCATTTAATCTATCCAGAACATTTTTTATAGTAGTATACCAATGAAAGAGCATAATTAGTTGTGGTTATCATATAATTATCTAATCTACAAGGCGAAGTTTAAAAAAGTATTTTTTTAAGAAATATCTTGACATACATGAGTAATCCCAATCCCGAATTCTATCGGATTGTTAACATGCATAAAGTTCCTCATGTGCAAGTGTTTTGCAGAATATGGGCCAGTATTTTCAAGAATCTGTTGTAAGATTGTAAATATATATATTTTATAAAGCTGTTCTTAGATTCTCAATATTTTGACATGTTTTAAAGTACTAGTCTGAATGTTCTAATGGGAATGTTTGTGATAGGGATGAGTACAGTAGTTACCATTAAAAATCAACATTTATGCAAAGTTACTGCACAGAGATCTGTGGGAAAACTCTGTTATTTCATCTTTGAAGTGTTGGGAAATACTGGGATATCACTCTGAGATAACTGGGAGTAAATTTTGACTTGAAATTTGTATACAACTGGTCAATATGTTGCCCTTTGCTGACAGTATGCCCATAGTCTCTGAGGTAGAGATGCCATTACTTTTGAGCTATCACAATTGCTATCATCACTGGTGGACTTAGATATAGAGATCTCAATAAGGTGTTAATAAGGGACAAAGAAAGCTGCCAGTCTCTACAAGAAATGTGTCCCTCAGGAAATTAAAAATTGTATGCCATGGCATACTTCAGATAGCTAGCTGCGTCTATGGGTTTCAAATCATCTTCAGTTGATCTGAAAGACCGTATCATGATTTCAACTTGAGAGCCTTTTAATAAACATCCTATAAATAAATTTACATTGCTATCTACTTGCAGTCTAAGTATCTCTGAGTTTTATTAAATAATGATGAAATATATACTTCAGAATGCTTTTATAAAAACCACAGCTTATCCTAGGTTAAAAACAGGAGTATCTCAGTTATAGTCTTCAGCACACTGTATGAGTCTGCATTTTGGAAAATGAGCTACTATTACATATTTGCAGTAAGCGACATACTAAAATATCTAGGAATATATACTATTTTTTAGAGAGCATGATTAACCCTAAGAGAGAAACTTCCACAATGATGAATGGAGTATTGGTAAAACAAAATAAAAACAAAAGGAGTCATCCAACTAAAATGCCATCTATGGTTAGAAAAAATACCCCCTCACTATTTTATAATTAAATGTCAATGACTTGATGTGAGTATTTCTATTTTGGATCTAAAAGCAGAAATGAGTGAAGTGCTTCATCCAAAACCTTTTCCAATTCACCTAAAGAAACTGAAACCTCCACTCATTCCCTTCTCTTTTGGATGAAGACTCAGATTTGACATTGTTTTTGACGCAGCTACGTAGTGCTCTGTGGCTTTTTGCTTACATGGTAATTTAAGATTAGACCATTTGTCCATTCAGACCAACATGCTTCCTCCTCAGTGGCTAGTGGTACGCCTGATGCCTTGAAAGATGTTAAAACTCATATTTGCATATCGTCAAATATACAGTGCTGTACATGGAGGGAAAATCCATTCCTTATTGGTGCAGCTGATCACATTATGACACCATTAAGCATAAGATTTTGATTGTTCTTATTGTAGCTTGCACAACAATCATTATTAATAGTTGTCAGAGAATTATGATGTTATTTTTAGAAAACCAGAAAAAGGACCTCATTTAGTGTTCTGAAACAGCAAATTCCACAGACTCACTCTATCCTATGGAAAGATTTCATATAAATAATCAGGAAGCATTTTGATAGCACCAATTTCCAACACGGAAGTTGCTAGATCCTGCCATCAAGCCTGCTACCACCTTCTGCTGCTCCTTGGCCAGACCCTATATTAGAACTAGGAAATTTTCCAAAATTTCAAATTTTAATTTAAAAAGTCATTTTTGTGACAATTTTGGGTTTTTTTCCAACTAGCTCTACTTTTAATAGTTTTCCTGAGGAGGAATGAAGACTCTCCCTAACTGAAAATGTTCTACTGTTGGTGTGAGGAAGATGGAAGAGAGCCATGGAGCTTTCCTTGCAGAGTTGTCTCTCCAGAAAGAAAGTCTCTTCTAATTTCTTCATGAAGGTTCCTGTTTACTAGTAGCGGGAAGGGAGAGAAGTGAACTTGTGAGCAGTCATTAAAAATTCAAAGTCTGCCTGAACATTCATGTAAGCATGCAAAATTTTGGATGCTTATCTGAGCAAAATATATTGAAATTGGCCAACAAGTGGTATGAAAGCTACTTTCACAAATGGATTGGTAAAAATAAAATTTTATCTAAAACAACAGAGAATTTACATTTTATAGACCTAAAAAAAAATCTGTAAAACAAGGAGATTTCTTTTGCTCCCAGCTACTTGTTTTTCCCATTAAAAATAGAAACTTACTAGATTTTGGGGGAAAAAAATCTGAATTTAGTCTACTATAGCTGTCAGTTTGCAATTCAGATGTGGTATGCAGTATTTTGGAAAATCCAGTATCTGGCTGCCATTCTTCCTTTTGGGAAGAACAAAGCTGTATTCATCATGCAAACTCAATGATTCCCTAATGAGCCTCTTAATTGATTTTAAGTATCATAACTAGGTGTAAATGGTGTTATGGACAAGGTTGTAGGTGGTCTGGCTTAATAGTTACAGTAAGAGTCAGGCCTAGTGGTT
>ML677334.1:37830130-37865130 GCA_007922305.1 Dermatemys mawii | reverse complement strand
GAACAAAATAGAAAATATGTAAATTCTAAATCCTGCATGAACAGTCCCCCATAGGACAAAAGCATTCCCAACACTGTGGGTGTAGGAAAGCCTTCCAGTAATGTGAATTAATTTTGCAGTAAAGGGTGGCTTGAGGAAATTCCTGCTGTTGAATATCATCCAGATTTTATACTTTCCAACTTTTTTCCCCAATAGGGTGTTTTGTGTCTAATTTCTAGTGCCTGAAGCCTTAATGTTTAAAACCAAATACAACTAACTAGAGATATCTAACTGTGTATACCCCAAAATACCTGGGTATGGAAGGAATAACATAAACATAAAAAGATAAGATCAATTTAACCATTGGTACCCAAATAGATTTTTTTTTGTAACCAAATCTATAGAAATACACATAAGTAGCGTGTGCTGGCAAGAGAGAATGCATCTCGAAAGCTAAATGATCACTTACTATAAAGCTTTTATTTATAAAAAAAAATTGAAACTTTAATAAGGCGACTGCACCTTGCTATCTTTGTCATACTACCTTTTATGGCCTTATAGGTCCTTCCATACAAAAGTGTAGCTTTGGAAATACAAAAGCTTTGTTGTATCTCCAAAGCTACAATGTGAAAAACAAATAAAAACTTAAATTCAGAACAGATGCATGACTGTACTATAAGAAAAGCATACTGGATCTTTCTCATACTACCTGTTATCACATTTGAACTGCTTGTGTTTGCACACCTGTCACTCATTCATAGTGCACTTAATAAACTGCATACTTCTTATTTTTTTAAATATTTATATCGTGTCATAGATACTCTATAAACAAATAAAATGACAACTCTCCCCTCAGAGCTTACAGTCCAAGAACCAGATTCTGATATCGTTACTTAATATTATATAGCACCTTCCACCACAAGTAGTGCAACTGAAGTTAAGATGAGTAGGAGTATCAGAAGATGATCCTAAATCAATGAGAGAAAAAAGAGCCCTCCTTGTGCCTTATATAATATTGTACAAATTGGTAAGAACCAGTTCTTCCCATGTCTAAACTATGCTTTGTATCTGAATTGAATATATTTAATTCAGTGGCCATTTCAGAGCTGAAAAATGCTGAAAAGTTCTATCATTTGTGATTATGGCAATATGGAAGCCCGATGTGAGACACTATAAACCAGTTTGTTTCCTGTTACTAATCAAACAGGGAAAATAGTTTTTCTGATTGTTAAACTAGTTTTACTCGGTTTTAAACACATTGCAAATACACATATGTTAATACTCAAAACCATGATGCTGAAACAGTTTAATGGTCCACTGAGATCTGTCCATGTTGACTTGTCTGAGATTCTTATCTTCGGCTCCTCCTCAGATCTTCATTAGTAGTACTACCTGAATAAAATAGTCAAGAAAGAAAAGTCCAAATATTTAGGACAAAACTCAGTGAACTATTAGCCTACAATATTTCCAAATATATAAATAGTATATACTTAATAATGGACTATTTTACTTTGTGTATATGTACTGTAAGTGTACATGCACATAGTTGTGTAAATGTCTAAATAAACCAAATATATCTAAATATTTAAATAAACTGAAAAGGATTAAAATGTTTGTTATCTTGGATCTCTGAAATGTCTGATAGTTTGTATTTCATATAGACTCCAGTCTCTGAGAAGTTAGCTTTTGCAAAACAAGCTCTCTGATTATCTGATATCCTCCGGAAGGTTAGGAGAGTTGTTTCCTATATTACTTAGGAAAAAATTTCTTTTTACAATTGAAAATGTCAGCATCAATTTAAAGTAACACTAAGCATGTGCTTGCTTTCTGAATATTATCCTCCTCCACCTCCCTTCCAACCACCCTGCTGAGGATCTGAGTGTGACAGTTTGATTAGATCATCAATCCTTACTGTTAACAGCACTTTTCCTGAACACCTGGGTTGCTAGGTCACATCTGAGTTTAGCTACCGTTGTTTTAGTGACCTAACGTGAATTCACCATAGCAATTTACATTTGGTCTTCAAATTAAAAGTTACCTTACAACAGCAGTTTGCTTAAAAATGACATTTGTTCTCATGTTAAACCTATGCTATATGATGTGATATGAACTATAAATGATGAAACAGATTTTTTATTTTAGGCTATAGTCACCTTCCTTGATAATGCTCTCACATAAGTCTGTTTTACCAAAGCCTGGAAAAATATATTTTTATAATTGACATATCCTCCACTTCACTTAATTCTCCAAGTATATGGTAAAATTCTACCTTAATTTTTTTTTCTCATTTTTGATTAAATGTTATTACAGCCAAACTAAGCTAAATAACCAACTTTGTCATATCGTTCTAAAATCTTTGCACTCAATGCCTTCTAAAATCTCCTCTTGAACTCTTAATATAGTTTGATTTATATTTTCCTATTTATGAGCATATAGATGGAGATAAATACCTAGGTACAATTTCAGAGCAAATTGTTCAGCAATGGACTGCAACATAAAACATACTATTAAATCTAAACTTATCAGATTTTCTGATGCTACAATAATACTTTGTTTTCTTCTCAACTTTTTTTTTTGTAATGTAGGTGGTAGAAAATACACGAACTTACCAGAAATAAATTAATGAAGCAATTAACTTAAAACTAGTCTTGAAATTTTTTGTTTTTGAAATACTGAGCATGTTGAAATAAGTTTACCTGTTCCATTCAAGTTTAACACTGTGAAGTAGTTTACAATGAGATGTTGTAAGGTGAAGTTAGCAACATTAATGAAAATATGCTTCATTTAATAATAGATCAGAGGAGTTTAATGGTAAATAAATATATATATAGTCTGTGTGAAGTTTGCTTCCCATTTACTCTTAGAAAAATTATTTTTATGGAAACAAAGTCTACAGTATATGTAGTTAACTGCACATCTGTGGAGTCAGATACTATATGATACTTTTTAAATATTTGGCCAAACAAGGAAGATTGGATCTCATCAGAACTTTGCCAGATATAAAATCTTTGGATCAAGTTCATGTGTAATTCTTATAATGGCTTTTTTGTGCTGCTATGACAAAAACAGGTTGCCTTTTTAAAATAAAATCATGCCGTTTGGGCCTGATCCAATGTTCACTGAAATCTTTCAGCAAGCTTCAATCAGTGCCTTTGTTGATAATACTGATTTGGCATCTTATATTTATTTTAAATAGAAATTTAAAGACAATGTGTTTTTTAAAAAACATGACTATATTGCATGTGTATTGTTATTTTTCAGAATGTATTTTACTATGCATTCTGAAACATAGATCCCAAATAAACAACTGCCTGCTCCTGTTAATCCAGATTCAGAGCATATACTGTAGTGGTTTCTGAGAGTGAATGATAAGAATAGTACAAAAAAATGACAAAACATTCAGCAAAAGATTCTGTAATAAAGACTGTATGATATTATTAAATCATAGCATATGCTAAAAAGCATAAAGGAATTGTAGTGTGCATACTGTGAATACAGAAAACTGCCCAATTTCCCACCAAAGTGACATAATACTAGATCAATGGTACATTTCTAGAAAAAGTCAACACGAAGAAAATTAAAGAAGAGGGCAACTCATTCCAACAACACCACTTAATCATTGAAATTGTGCAAATAGAAAACATTGGAACTTGATAAAAACATGTTTGATAAAATCATTCGAGTTATTCAAAAGAAAGGAAAATACTTTGTGAGATCTGAATAACTAATATTTCTTTCTAATATATATTATGGCGGTTGCAAAACAGTATCGATTGTAACAGTCTAGTTCCATGCAATCCTAGATTCTGAAAGTTTGAAAAATCTTGGACTAAAATTTTGTGTGCTTAATTTTTGCTCAAAATCTTTTTTTTTTTCCCAGTTTGAGGCAAATCTCTTGAGCCATTTTTTTTAGTTTGAAGAGAAAGAATAAAAGACACTTCTTCACATTATAAAAAATTGTATACTTTTTTATCAGATTTTGGGGCAAAAAAGCCCTGAAGTTTGAGACTTGGTACAATCATCACTGATTACTGGTCCTGTGTCTGCTTCAAAAAGTACTGTTTTTGATTTACCAAAGTCACAAATGTTTGTAAAATTGTATATTGAAAATGCAAAGTAGAATAGTATTGTTGAATCTGCAGGTGCACACTTACACAGAGATATGCTGAGTGGAAAGAATAGGAATTCTGCTATTGACTTCAAAGAGACAGGATTCATCCGCTTTGTGTAGCTAGTTAAATACACAGCCAGGTTAAGTTAGGCACCCATTTATTGGTTGAAAGAACTTACAAACTCTGCTAGAAAAGGAGCAGAGAAATGGAGACTAAAGAATTGTGTTCCATGATGTTTCTCTTGGTTAAGGGAAGCAATTCAGTCTGTGAATGAATGAATGAATGAAACAAAAAAAAAAGGCAGAGACTTTTAATAGGAAGTAGTAGTTAAAGGTGTCAGAATTTGAGTGTTGCCTGGGGAAAAATCAGAGCTAAGATTAAAGGTTCTCACAGTGATTGGAAGAGGGGGAGAAAAGAACATACAGCCAGCTATGGAACCTTGGGGTATCCATTGAGGATGGATCTAAACAGAGGGAACTGCTGCCAGAGAGAAGGGAGCTGTTTGGCAGGAGCAGACCTGACCTGAAGGAATTAGAAATGTTGGCTTAGCCAGAGAAGTGGTTCTGGAGGGTGAAGTTGCCCACAGCCTTTGAAGGCTACACTGTTGAGAATGACTGAAGTTCTTCATAATAAAAAAGAAGTTAGAAACTACATGGAGGAGAGTGGTGTCTTTGAAACCCAAACTAAATTTGAGAGTCCATGAGAAAGTAGAGTGAAAATTATTTTTTAAAGCACTTTGCTTAGAAAGGAAAGGCTGTAGATAGGGCAGTAAATTAGAGAGTCATGGAAGGGAATTTTATTTTTAAAAAAACTCTGGCACATTTTAAAGAGCTGTAGAAAGAATCAATGGCAAAAATTTATTGACTATGGAGATACAATGTAAGGATGAACTGTGTAGAGGAAAGACCAAATAATAAGGATAAAGGAGGGGAAATGAAGAGAGGACATAGATGTCTTAAGGGACTATAGGATGCTCAGAAAGACCAAGGGATGGAGTATAGGATGATTTATTAGGGGGAAGATGATGGCTCAGCCATACAGAAAAGTAATTCCATTTTGTGGCAGTATTTGACATTGAAATTTGGTTTTGTGCCAATTCCGAATGAAAACTAAAAAACGTTAAAATGCTCTGTGAATACAAATTGAGGCCAGGTTCTGTGGCAGTCTCCATGGAGGGCTTCTGTTTAACTGTGAATCCCTGGAAGCTGTTGGTGTGTCTAATTTTGAGGCAGCCTACTTGATGGGATTCTGTGGACCCTGGAAGTCCTGGCTGCAAACCAGGGCTTCCAAACTCTGAGGTCCCCATCAGCCCACCATACAGGCTATCAAGAAGTTGTGTGGTTGAGAAGACAGGAAACCAGGCAGGTTTTCATCGGAGCTGTTCCTGGATTCTGTTGGAACTTAAGTCAAAATCAAACTGTCTTTGCAAAATATTTTGATTCCAGTGAATTGGTAGATTCCAGTGAAAAAAATATTTAGTTAGGATTTTTTTAATCACTTCTACTCAGCCAAGAGAGGCTGTGAGGGAGCTGTTTATGGCTTTATGATTCTCAGCCCTGGAGGAGTTTAGAGTTCTTTGAAGGGTGATCAATAATCCTCCAGATGATAGAGATCTTCAAAGGACTGTTGGCTGGCTGGGGTTTCACAGAGTGCAGTGTATACTGGCAATGAGCCCCTATGCTAAATGAGGCACAAGTAGGAACCCTTCATGCTGGTTCTATCCCCTCCTCTGGGGAGATATAGGCAGCTTTTCTATTCTATTTGCACTTGTGCAAAGGATCAAAACAGACAAGAGAATTGGGCCTGATATTGTCATGTAGTAAACTTTGATTAAAATATGTGGTAAATTCTTTGAACTTGGCCAGAGATAGGGTAAGCAGATAGCAAGTGTGAAAAACCACGATGCGTGAGGGGGGTGAGGGGCAAAGGGTAATATGCACCTATATAAGACCAAGTCTCGAGTATCAGGGCTGCCCATATAAAATTGGGACATCTGATCATTCTAGCCAGGGAGAACCTTTGGCCATATCTTCACTGCTAAAAAAAGGTGGGTGTTTTAGAGTTGGATAATTAACACACAACCATCTTGCTGTAAAATCCTAGTGGAGACAAGGCACTGGTAGTTTTTATTACAGGTTAGCTAAAAGTGAAGCTTGAGGCAAGTTCAGCACTATGCCTCTCACCCGGGGTTGACCTCATCTAGCTGCATTAAGGTTGAAAACGACAGTGCCATGTCCCCATTAGGATTTCACAGTGAAATAACTAACGTGTTACCTGCTGTAACACTTTTTTTGGCAGTGAAAACATAGCCTAGACTGGGAGAGAGAACTAGTAGTTTCAACAGAGATTTCATGGCAAAGAAGAGTGAGTAACGTTTGCTAATGTCTTTGGAAAGGATGGGAGGAGTAAGAACCAAATCACTAGAACAAATGTGACATGACAGATTCTGCCAAGGAGTAAAAAATCTTCACCAGATCCTCAACATTCACCGGGGTGGCAGCAGTAGTTGAAGCAGGAGACAGAGTCTAGATTCTGCCAGGGTTGTGTTCTGAGCTCTGGGACTACTTGTCGGCATGAGTTTGGGCAGTTATGTAACCTCTTTACGCTTGAATTTATCCATCTATAAAATGGGTATAATAAAACTTACCTCAGCGAAGCTGATTAAGATTTATAAACACTTTGAAAGCTGTAAGTGCAAAGTATCGCTGTTTTGTTATTAGAAATGTAATCAAGGCCTCCAACCAAGAGATAGGGGGAATAGACAGAGCAAGTGTCTCAAACTCATCCAGAAGATATTGCTGCTATGTGCGTAGTGTCTTGGACAGTAGCTTGGCTTGTGCTTGCTGCACCCGTGGAAGGAAGCCAGTAATCTGAAAGTTGGAACAGAAACCAAAGACAACCTGAGAGTATCCATGGAGTGAGCAAGTACCTCCTCCTCAACTGGATTGTCTGTGAGGTTAATCTCAGGAAATTTTCTGGTCCCTCATGATTCCTTTTCTCCGAAGAGGGAGAAATTTGGGCCAAGGAAGGATAAACGCTGACAAGGAGACAAGCTGGAATAAGATCCCTTTAATTATCTGGGTGTGACAGAACTAGGATTTCTTAGTAATATTTTACATATTTTGTGGTGTTTTGTAGTTTTGGTGCCTGAGAATCAGTAATAAATCTTTTATAAATTTACAATCATCATATTGCTGTCCCACATAACCTTTTTGGCTCTGGTGGCTGCATACTTGGAAATCTTGACTCATTGCCTCAAAGAACTATCTTCCTTGAAAAAAGAAAAAGAAAAAAAAAAACCCGAGGGGTTTTTGAATGAACAATATTGTCTGCACGTACAGCTAGATACCAAAATGGATCATAAAATGACAGATTTATCCGAAGAGACACATATAACACATTTTCTCTGTATCTGTGTCTTTTCTCTATATGTGTCTATGTGCATGTGTGTCTCCAACATATGGCATCCCATAATGTTATCCTTCTGTGCCCTGATGTGATCATTTAATATTAAAAGTTCAGTACTTTGAATTTCTTTGTTTTCCATGTTTATCTAACTAGAATATTGATATTGATTCCCACTGACAGCTGAGTCCTAAGCACCGCCAGATCAAGCTATGCCATCCAGTTCCTTTCCACTTCTCCCTACTCTCCTTCCCTGTTCCTTTTTAGGGACCTTCCCACAAGAAACTACTCCTCGAGTAGATCCAGCCTATACTGGCTTTGGGAGGGATGGAGGAGATTCCTTTGGAACAGCAGGGTCAAAATTTTTATCCCCGGTACTTTCTGGTTCAAAGTGACATTGCAGCCACATCCAAAGTTTGTGTCTAAAGTGGTCTCTCAGTTTCATTTGCACCATGAGGTATATTTGCCTGTTTTTTCCTAAGCCACATTCATACCTGGAGAAACAGCATCTCCACACATTAGACATCCAATAACGTCTAGCCTTCTACTTGAACAGGACTAAACCCTTTTGGGCTTCGCCTTGTCTGTTTGTATGATATGCAGATGGTATGAAGGGACAAACAATCTTTTCATAGATAATCTCTTACTGGATCATGTCCTGTATCAAGACTACATACGAAATTGCTGCTGCTGCGCCCCTCCAGTAGCTACTGGTTCATTCTATGACAGTGCAATTATATCAGTAGCATTCTTAAGTGACATTTTAATATTGGATATTTGCAGGGTTGCTACATGATTGTCCATACATACTTTTACAAACTATTATGTTATTATCACAACATCCATTGCAGATGCAAACTTTGGGAAAGTGGTTCTGCAGTCCTCATTTAAATAGGCTTTGAGCTCCACCACCTGTGGCTACTGCTTTGGTGTCACCTAAGTGGAATACACAGCTGCACGTAAGTAAAGAAGTTGAAATGGTCATTTACTAGAACTGTGGTTCTTTGAGATGTGATGTAAGTGTGTATTCCACAACTTATTCTCCGTCCCCTCTGCATCCTAGGCTAGTCTCTGGGCATCCGATGTGAAGGAAGTGAGAGAGGTGGGGGCAGCACTGCCTCATATAGACAGTGGAGAGGCTATGGCCATGAGGCATCAGAGCTACCTCCATACGGATACTACTAGGCAGAATTCTCTCTCTGGTGCACAAGGGGTGCACACACCCAGGTGAAATACATGTCTGCATCACATCTTGAAGAACCACAGTTATAGTAAATAACTGTTTGCTGTGAGAAGTAGACATTCACTACCAACAAACTGTTTAACTAATTTATCTTAGTTTACCTTCAAAATTTTGAAAAGCATCTTTATTTTTAAGTTTTTTTCCTTAAAAACCAAAACTAGAAAATTCTATTAAAAATGTTAGGATTAAGTACCCAAATATCAGGAAATGTCAGAATTACTGTCATGTGCACAGCCGTAACAGTCTTTTTTGCGTTTTTGCATTATTAAACTGTTTTAATTGCGTGATTATATATAATTTCTCAAATAGTGCAGTGAATTATGTTTTAAGTTGTCCTTCTCTGAATAGATAGAAAAATAATATAGACAGAATGCTGGATTTTGGTCGGATTTTCCTGGTGAAGAAACTGAACTACATAGACAGTAATGTATAACAACATCTTTGTTTCTGAATGGATTTTTGACATAACCAGAAACAATATTCTATATGTAATCCACTGTATATGTGTGAGGATTGCATATAGTTTCACAAACATTGTTCAGTGATACTCCTAGTGAAAAAATAATAAACATACAATTGACATCAACTGCTCAAAACCTCTGGTGCATTTTTTCCCCTTTAACATAGACAGCAACATCCAAAAAATAGTTTGAGTCTTTTTTCTGATGCTTGCTTGATATCATCCCTTATACTATGATTTCTTTGTTGGATTAAAGGCACCAGTCCTTGCAACTGTTTTTTTTTTTTATCCTAATATTCTTTACATGGATATGTTTTACACAGTGCTGTCCATCATATTGATCACCCTCCATAAGTTCATCTTTCCTAAACAAACATATATTGGAATTCACTAGGTAAATTTTTCACTGATTTCCTCTAACAGCTTATAGGTTCTGAAAAATTCATATCAAAATCCAACTTTCCTGAGTTCCTAAATATATGTAGTTTTCTTTACATCGACCTGAAGATTTGTTTTCTAGTGGACCTGTGTGTCTGCTGAGCTTATTATATTCCCATTGTGCAGTTTACTTTACAAGTTGCCTGATCCATCAGCCACCTAATTGGTAGATAGTATCATAATTCCTGGTGTAATAGATCTTCCACACTGTTTTCTCAGGGAAACTTATTAAAGATAAAAATCTCATGTGGCAGTTGCCCTTTCAGCAGTTTAAGTTTCTGATTCTTGCTGTCCATCTGAAATGTATACTGATTATGCCTTGGCACCTCTCCTGTTACACATTCATTTTCTGGTGGTCTTTCTGACAGAATGTTAGACACCAAACTGGTTGCTTGCAGTTTCTGCCATTGCTTTCAAAATGTCCAATCTCTCCGGCATGCTTTATTTCTTTTTGAGATAGGTTATATTACTGGTTGTTTCACCACCTGTGAATAATCCTTTCCCTTTCTCTTGTGATTTTGTTTTTTGATAAATTTTCCATTTAATTTTAAGTTCTTTTATTATTACCTGTGTGCACCTGGAACAATAATGCTTCAGTGCGTGGGTTTCACTGTATCATAACTTTCTTCACCTCTAATATTCTAGTTTCCATGGTGTTAGAATTCTAATATTGTGTTGTTTAAATATCCGGGCATTACTCTGAAGACAGAATTTTAAAATATTTTTAAGGGATTCAAATTATTGTGCATCCTCTTTTTTTCAGAAGAACTTTAATCTCAGCAAGATTTTAAAATTGTTAATGTTTTAGGACTGCCTTTTTGCTTTATAATTTAATGCAGCATTCCATGTGTTTATTGTAAATTACTTCTTCAATGAATTTTTAACATGATCAGAAGCCTTCAAACATGGACATCTGTACACAAATATATATTATTAATTATGATCCAAAGAATTATTTTGAGAAGATATCTATTATGTAAAGTGAATGTGAGCACAGGGTAGTTAAACCCAGAATATGTTTTGCAGCGCAGCTGATGATTTCACATGATAAAACTGAATGTCATTATTGACCTAGGCAAATCAATATAGACTAAATTATATGCTTTTCTTTGGACAAAAATGGACAGATATAAACTATATATACTAGGCCTTTGTGAGATCAGAGGGGGAACATCAGGATAAATAACTTTAACTGAACGGATCTTACTATATTCTGGGCTACCAAATGGTAGTGACATACAAAGAGATGGTGTGGGTCTGATACTATGAAGGCCAAAAACCTGAAAGAATAGGCACCAGTTTCAGAAGGGATTATAACAGTATGATCTGCATCAAAGATCCAGAATGTATCCATTATTCAGTGTTATGCTTTAACAAATCAAACTAGCCAACAGAAAAGAAGAAAACTTCTATGAGCAGCTAGAGGATTTAATAGACTAGGTTCTGAAAAGAGATGTCCTCCTAGTAATTGTAGATATGAATGCTCCAGTAGGCAGCAACTACACTGGCAGGGAAGTAATTCTTTGGAAACAAGGCCTCAGTGAAATGAACAAAAATGGTGAAACATTTGCTGATTTTTGTGGAACGTACAACCTAGTTATTGGAGGAACTATCCCCGTATTATTCATAAAATTAACGTGGAGATTGCCAGATCACAGAACAGAGAACTAAACTGATCACGTTGTAATTCAGAACAAATGCAAAAGAACTTTAGAAGACATACATACCACAAATGGGGCAGAAGTGGGAGCAGACCACACCATAGTTGTAGTTAAATTGAGAATAAAAATATAAACAAAGAAGAAATCTGAACAGAGATGCTCACATTATAACATCACCAAGCTAAAACAGATGACAACACAAGCAAATAGATAGCTGATGCTTGAAGATGAAGAAGATAGAGCAGTAGAAAGCAAATGGAAATGGAAACTTTCACTAAAATTTGTGAAGAAGTACTGACATTCTGGAAGAAAATCACAACAAATGGTTATCTAAGGACACATGTCAGCAAATAGAAGAAAGGTGAAAAATTAAACTGAAACTAAATCAAGCAAGAACAAGGACACAGATGCAGAAAACCCTGGAGAAATATTATGTTAAGAGCAAGGAGTCCAAAAAGAGTGCAAGAATGGACAAATGAGACTTTATAAACAAAATAGCAACAGATGCACAGGCTGAAAAATGATATGAAATTAACAGAATTATTAATCAGTTATCAGGAAGGAAAAAAAAAAGCCAAAAAACTGAGCAGCGTAAGACAATGAAAACAACTTAATGCAGATCTCAAATCATTTAAATATATGGAGGGTAGTACTTCAGCCAACTACTGAATAGCGAGCTAGTGGTCAACCCCCCAGATATAAAGAAAGTAGAAGATTTGGATGTTAAACTAAGACTTATTCCTTATTCTACTATAGTAGAAGTAGAGGGGGCAGTCAGTTGGTTAAAGTAGAAAGGCATCAGGTCCAGATAACATTCCAGCAGAGGTTCTTAAGGCAAACTTGAAGAATACAGTAGAGCATTTTGATAGATCTGTTCCAAAATATGTCAGAAGAAGAAAAAATACCAAATAAGTGGAGAAATGGTCATATAGTGAAATAAATAAAGCAGAAAAGGTGGGTAAGGTTAATCTTTTATTGGACCAAGTTCTGTTGATGAAAGCGACAAGCTTTCAAGATTTCTACCTAAACAAGAGCTCTGAGAGTTTGAAAGCTCATCTCTTTCACCAAAAGAAGTTGGTCCAATAAAAGATATGATTTCATCCACCTTCTCTCGCTAAAGAAAGGAGATTTCAGTCAGTAAAAACTGGAGGGATATTCAATTGCTGTCTATTCTAAGTAAGGTATTATGCTAGACAGAAACATACAGTGATAGATTCAAGGTTGCAGTAAGAATAGGCAAGGTTCAGACAAGAGAAATCATGTATAGATCAAGTAGTAACCCCACATATCATCATAGAACTGTCAATCAAATGGCAGTCAACGCTTGATAAGAATTTTATAGATTTCTAGAAAGTCCTTGATACAGTGGGTAGAACAGCTTTATGGAAACTGCTATGCCACTGTAAAATCCCTCCAAAATTTATGAACCTCATTCAGAGCTAATATGAAAATATGACATGCCAAGTGATTTATAACAGTGAATTGACTAAGCCATTTGAGGTTACTACAAGTATCAACCAAAGATGTCTTATGTCACCCAGGATCTTTTTACTGGTAGTAGATTGAGTAACAAGAGAGATCACAGAACAACCAAGGGGAGTACAATGGACTTTTGCACAGAAATTTAGAGGAGACCTTGACTTTGCAGATGACATCAACTTGTTATCCCATACCACAGAGATGTATGTACAAGCCAAAACAATCTCCAGGCCTGTGCACAATTGGCTGCACTGAAAACACTAAAAAAACTAAACCCATGAGAATCATCATACAACAAAAAAACACCAATACAACTTTTTGAAACTGACATACTATAGGTCCAGTATTTCACATATCTTGGCAGCATTGTAAATGCAAGTGGAACAGAGAAAGGCATTAAAGCCAGAACAGCGAAGGCCAGATTTGTCTTTGTAACTCTAAAACCAATCTGAAGAAACAGAAATCTTGCCCTCCAACCTAAACTTTGAATATTTAACACTGTTGAAAAATCAGTCTTACTCTATGGTGCTGAAACTTGGAAACTTATTCAAAGCTTACTATTTAAACTCCAAGTCTTTCAAAATGCTTTTGTTGCTCTGTGTATACTAACAGTTCCTGTAATAGTTGCCAGTGAAGAACGCAGCTTCTTCAAGGCGAAGTTAATATAAACACATCTATGCTCCGCAATGACAAAGGAGAGGCTGGTTGGCTTTTCAACTATCTCAACAGAGCATGAGCTGGCCCAGATTGTGGGCCTTCAAGAAGCAGAAGCAGTTCAAATCTTTGCAACTAAGAAGGCACGGAAAGCACCACTTTTTGATTATTCAAACAGATAAAAATGCCAGTGTTTACTATGCAGACAAGAAAAGTTACATTTGCTGTTCGGGCGTTTTAAAGTGAAGTGTTACTTAAAAATTTTGAACAAGGCATTTTAAGTTGTTAGTTCTCCTTTATTGGAGTAGGTAGCAGAGGAGTACCATGAGAGGACTAGAACAGGAAGAAGGAAGAGTTGAGACCTTTCAAAGTTTTGGCCCAAGCGAGGGGCATGGGGGCATCATTTGAGCTCCCCACCGCCGATGCCAAAATGTTGTGGGCCGGCCCTCTATGTTCCACATGAAATAGAGACGCATAAGAGAAGAGAAGAAAAATCCTGTGCTACTATAAAAATGTCTTAAGATGTTAAGTGTAGCTTAGGCTGCTGAGAGGTGTAAGTGAATCAGATAAGATTTTCTGCCTCCTGAGGTGTTGGAGCTCTGATTGTCTTTATTTAAAGAGGCAGTGGGGTAGGAGGGAGAAAAAATCACAAAAGGGCATGGTTCCATGCAAAATATAGCAAGATAGTAACTATAGGTGTCACTTTCCTAGAATGAGATAAGGAAAATTACATTGTTTTGCACTTGATTAAAATATTTTTAATAACCATTTTGTTGAAAAATGTCTATTTTCTTCATGTTTTTAAGCAGGGACTTGAAGTTTCTACCCATTTTCTTCATTAGTGTATAAGGTGTCCTAGGTACAGGTATATAAAATTGGATATATGACGATGCACAGTTCTTCAGTGACCAAATGCCTTCTGTCACGTTTTAGGAGGAGTGGGGTGGAGAATCTATAGCAGAAGAAAACATTTTCCTATCTTGAGGAGGCACAAAGCTACATTGACTGTCCCTTATCCCTTCTGTGCAGTACTAGAATAACACACAGGGATTAAAATTGGGTTGATTTATTGGCAGGAATGATTGGATCTGCACGTAAATCTCTTAACTCACTTGATTCACCTTGTTAGATGACCATCCTGGTTTGCAGATGATGAAAACTTAACTCAAATGTTTTGTGCCAAGTTATGCTCCACCTCCTTGGCAGGTTTGACATTTGAATTTAGGCATCTTATGTGATTTTCTCTGATTAAATAAATCCTGATTAAATTCAAGGTTCAATATCTAGGAATAGTTTTGTTTGTTTTTCTTCTGGAGACGTTTAATGCCTAAATGCCTTTTTTTGCCTACCAAATATAGGTATCAGTCTTTGAAAATTCTGCCCACTATAGGGACCAACCCAGAACAAGATCATCATTGCTAAATGTTATTTAGAAAGGTTCAAGGGTTGACAGACACAATTAGGAATAATGAAGAGGCTTAGAGAAAAGAAGAGCTGGCCTAAATATTCACCCACACTTCAACCCAAATTTCAACTAGTCAAACCTCCCCAATCGCTGACTTCCAAGTAACTATCATTCATTACTTTCAGGGGCAGGTCTTAGAGGACAAAAGCTATTATTTTTTCCACAACTCTCCTGGCCAGATCCATTGAACTTTATGCCTGCTAAGAATCAGGGACATTCATTTTTTGTTTTGTTTATTTTTAATCTATATCATTGTAACTCTGGTATAGTTATCCATGTAAGTGTCTAATCCTTTTGTGAATCCGGCATTGATGTGTCTTCATAACATTGCTCACAGCATGTCTCCTAATACATTGTATGGTCACACTCTCATCTTGCAAATGTGTCTAAGCATCCTTCTCTCATGCAGCCCTTTAAGGTATAAAAGATAGCCTAGTAGACTATGCCCAGTGTGTACCAGGATATCATTAAATCTCAAAGAATGCAAAATCCCTCTTTCAGATTCCAAAAGTAATGTGAACACCTCCCCCCAGTTGCTCCTGAAGTTGCCTCTGAGAGGAGGCAGTTCACTGATGTCCTTATCAATGTCATTCACATTTTGTTAGTTTTGTGTATGGCTCGTCATTTGGAACTAGAATAAGATACAGCAAAGTTTACTTTTGGGGTTAGACTGAGGCTTTAGCATGTCAGTGAATTGCACAGAAATTTGTACTCATGATTGTTATACATAGTGGTAGCCACATTATTTGGTATGGAATACAATTCTATTTATCTGTAAAATCAGCTCATTATAATGAGAATGTAATGTTATCAGAGAATGTGTGAGCAAACTTCTTATGACTGCTTCAAATTTAAAATACTTAGAGACATTATCATTACTTCCAGTCCAACATCTTCCTTTGACACTAAAACATCATCTAGCAGGCCCACTCTGACTGTATGGATCAAAGTATATAGAACTAATGCAACAGTTTTTAAACAAAGCCAGTTTGGGGATTCACCGCACCTAGATTAGGCTTGTGTAAAATATTGAATTGGAACTTTGAATTCATCTGAATTCAGGGTGAATTCACATTCTGGTCCCTACCACATACATCAACCTGGGCAATTCATGGACCGAGGCACTGGCACATCCCTCTGCCAGATGTCCCCTTCCACACGACTCATCCTCCTTTTCAAGGTCCCAATACACCTGCCTAATGATTGTGTGTTCCTTAGTATTCTTCAAGTTTTTATAGTGTCTGTGCCACTACAGTTAGTCTAGCAGCTGCTGCAGAGTTAGAAGTTTTCCCTTGTCCTGCTACATTAGGGATTTAGAAGGAAGATCAGCCTGTAGAACAGTCTTACACTACACCCGGGAAGCTAAACTAACAAATTAACCTGTAAGGATTGGTTTACAGCCAACTCCTGGGTACTAACCCAACAGCAATGTGTTTAAGCACAATTGTTGCTATAGTAACACCTTTCTAGTATAGTTTCTCTGACTACTGTGAATTAAGAAAAGTCATTAAGAAAAGTTCTCAAAATTTGACTTATATATATATATGTATATATATATTCTGTATGTTCATGCTCGTGTGCTCACACAAAAGAGATGAACAGAATCTGCCTGGAAATTATTAATTAGGCTAGGTACAGTGTGTTAAAATTGAAGCATGTCTGGCAATGTTGGTTTAGCATAAACCATTAAAAGTGTATTATTTTAAAATTTGGAAATTAATTTTGTGCCCCAGAAAATGAGTGACCAATAGCATCTTCCTAACTTTTGTGCAGATTAAATCTTTGCAAGCTTACCTACCCAGTTCTGCCTATGCAGCTTTGTGCAGGTATTCCAGTTCTGAGCTTCTCTTGAGCAGTCTGAATTATGATGCCAAATCATTTGTTGTACATAAATGGGTAATAGGATGAAACCAAATTCCTTTCTTTCTATAATCAAATTAGCGTTTGGATCTGTGGAGTTGAAAGGGTACCATACTAAGCCAATGCACCACCTACTCTAGTATGAGTGCTAGAATGTCAGAATTCAAGCCAGAACTCCATGTTTTAAAGAGAGGGTCTTTATCACTGTCACATCATCATGCAGAGTCCTGTATTACACTGTTTCAAATCCAGTTTTCTCATTCCATAAGTTACTCAGTTTGCAAATTGAGGCCTTTCTATTTTGTTCTAATACACATGCAAAAAATAACTGTTGAAGAGTATAAAATGACAGCTTGAAGGTTAAGGGATACAGAATGTTCTTAAATGGACGTATTACCTCTTCTGATGTCAAAATTTTAATGTTTGGCTGTCCACCATCTGCAGAGTGTTTAGTGTGATAAATGTTTTCAAATCTCTGAGACTTGGAGAATTGCAAGTGAAATGTATGGGAAGGTGTTAGAAGTTTTGGGATTTTTTTCTTTGTGTATATTTGTGTGTGTCTGTGTTTTGCTTAGTGAACATCTTAAAATGTCTTGGAATTCAAAAGTGTTTTGAGTGGGAATAAGTTGCTAAGTTATTTCTTATTCAGAAAGTGACATGGTCATAATTAAATAGTTTTTTCTAACTGAACTAAATATATTTTCATGTAAACAATATATGTTAGTTTAACTAAATTTTATTTGGTCAAGTTGAAAACACAGGTTAATTTTTACATATTTTGACAGACTTGTATAACTGAGTGCAGAATCAAGCCAGTTGTGCTCCTATCCTGTTTCTGTAATCTATCCCACCAATAGTATTTGTTGTTCTTGTGGGAATGCAGAAAACATGACCTTCTGCTATTTACTTTAAAAATAGGAATGCCTAAATTCTAGTTGTTGATATGATTGTTCCTGTGAGCACAAAAAGTGTTTTCTCAGCTTATGTTTGATTTATTGTGTATATTTTGATTCTACTGTTGGTATTGCTTTTCTTGCAATTTCACTGGAGGAGAATGTAACTTTTGATAATGATGATGTAATTTTTTCCCTGAATGTACCACCTTAGGTAGGCACCATTTATCATTGAATATTCTTCATTATTTTGCTTTCATCCAGTGTTTTACACATTTTTATTTTTGTCTCTGAAGTAGGTTGTTCTCAAAGGGATTCATCTTTGATTTCAAATCCACACATACGTAGTACCAAAAATTCCATGATTCATTAGGGATAGGAGAAAAGAGTATAAAGTTGGCCTACAGGTACAGTTTTTAATCCAATTTAACAAGCTAACTGTTGCCCCAATATTATTCAAGTAATATTTAGCTAATGATGATTATACCCATTTCTGTCTGGCTGATGTCAGCTGTTTTTCCCCCTTTTGTAACTCACATAAAGGAATGGGAAGAAGAGGAAACACTTGGCCTCTACCCTGAACCATATAGAGAAGAGAGACTACCTCAGATTTTTCTCTGAGAGGAAGTGCCCAGTAGCCTTCTGCCATCTTTCCAGATCTTTAGGATGGCAGGCTGATTCACTCCACATCCTGTCAGTAATGGAAGCTGCTATTCTTACTCTCCTACTAAATTAATTTTGTTGTGATCTTCAGTAGAATGGGCACTCTGGTCTGTTTCCCAGCCCCTTCCTGCAGCAGCAGTGCCAGGTCCTGCTGGTCTTGTAGCACTGTGAGTCATCCCAGGGCTATCTGGACTATAGGAAAACAACACCCAATAATCAAGTGGACAGTGGAACATGTCTCATTCTGAGTTTAAAGCCTGGTGAAGTGAGACTAAAAGAAATTTGTAAGCAGCCCCCACTATGACATGATGTCACTGAGGATGTTGTGCTACACCAGTCCCCTCTTGATGTCTGGTAGCATGTTCTGTGTACCATGAGCTCAGAGGCAAGCATTGTGGTAGCTCCAAAAACTAGGCTGTATAGGCTCTACTCCTCAGTGGATGTCCACAAACACCCACATATTATGATGGGTCAGATCGCTACTCTATAGAACATTGAAACATTATCTTTCAGGGTACTGAAGTTAAGGTGACTGGTCTATAATTCCCTGTGTTGTTCTTATTCCTCTTTTTATGGATAGGTACTATGTTTGCCCTTTTCCTTTCATCTCGCCATCCTTCATAATGTGCATGTCCTCTTCCAGGAAACCTGTGGGAGATGGACTGAGCATTTGGTTCAGCTCACACTGCCCTTGTCCTCAAAGCTCTGAGGGAGAAGGATGTCTCAATTCTGTTCACTTGCAGGCCTGCCATCAATCTCCCACCTTCAGCAATGCTGAGTGGGAGAGGTGGTGCAACTCTTCATTCAACCAGCACCAGTTCCTCCCTCCTCTTGCTTTTCAGCAGTGTGTGAGCAAATGGAGCAATACAGTCACATAAGAAACGGACTCCAGGAGCTCACTATCAAACCTGTTCCTTGAAACAAATTATTTTTCCTAACTTATGAAGTATCTAAAGGGAGCAATGATCAGCAACTCTTCCTTGTCCATTCATTGCTCATTGATGGTTTGTTTGGAATCATCCCTCTCCCAATTATTCTTCATGTGCATCAGAAAAATAACATAAGTTCTTCTTATACCATTTTATGGTAGAGGAACACTGAACGTTGTAGTTTCTCAAACGTATGGTTGTCTCTGATCCTGGAAGGAAAAAGGAGGCAAGTGATGTACGAAACTGAGGGACAAAATGAGGCCTGAATTTTTGTGGTAAACCCAAAAAGAATACAATAAAAATAGGCACCTTTTTTTGTAACTGCATACTTGCCAAGTTCTCAAGGAGATTTTCTTATATCAGAGGAAGTTGTATCAGGGGAAGGATTATAATCTTAACTGCAAAGAAGCCTGATGAATCATAGATATCCCTTTCAAAGTGCAAGGAGCCAACCCTGACATAGGTCAAGCCACTTCACAGAGGACTTCTTATTTCTGTCCACAGAGACATGTTAGAACTTCTTTTTTGTCTGCTTTGATTTCTGAGTTTGTGCAGCTGGTGCAAATCTGACCAATAGAGAGAGCTTCACTGGGAAAGAAAATCCCCAGTCCGTTACCTCATTTCATCTACTGACTTCAAAACATGGGAGCAGGGAACACAGGGTGGCTTTGGACATTGAATTCCTCAACATGTATACAGAATAATTCAGGTTCAAGATGGAGTCTCTAAAGTTGCTTACAACTGCATCTCTTTGTAATAACTTTTACCCAGATAAGGTATCCTACTAACCATCAAACAAAGGGGCTAATTATCAAATTGGTCGGTTCTTCAGGAAGATGGAGCTCACTGGTGCGATTTGCCTCCAAAGCAAGACTCATTGTTTAGGACCCACAGACCTTCCTACTAAAGATTTTCATATAAGCACAGTTTTTTTAAAAAAAACTTGTTCTGTTGAAGTAGTGTCTTCTTCCAAAAAACTTGGGATAACGAAGTACCCTTCTAAAGCACTTTTGTTTCAAAAGCACTTGTCTTTCAGATAACCAAATAGGTGTGGTAGATTTTAGCTCAGTACAGTATATCTTTTGATCATATGTCTGAAGTACCATTTCAAGAACACATTTCAGGAGGGCAGTAAAAAATTGCTCAAAAGGGCAACAAACAAACCTAAACTTCAAATGTGTAGTTTATAGGATGATGCCATCTTACATGTAATTTTACAGGGTGGTTTTTTTTTTTCATCTTAATCAGAAATTCAAATGCAAAATATTTTACAAAGGGACATATGTAGATTTTTGGTTCTTTCTAGAGGACCAATAAATTGATTACACATACATATATAGGGTTTCTTTTAAAAGTCTCTGACATACAATTCTATACAGGTTTCTTGCATACATTTTATGATAGTTGTTAACACTTTAAGAATATAATTATCAAAAATGAGTATACTAAATGTATGAGAGGATTAAAACAATGCCTGATATGTAGCACAACTCTCAATAAAGTGAAAAGCATGTCAACTATTTTCTTTGTTTTTGACTGGATTATGTCACAACTGGAAGATCAGTTTGTGCCATTCTTTTCTTTACTGAGAGCAGGGGCAGCTCTAAGCTTTTTGCTGCCCCAAGCACGGCTGTCAGGCGGCCTTCGGCGGCACGCCTACGGGAGGTCCGCTGGTCCCACAGATTTGGCAGCGTTACAGCGGGAGGTCCACCGGTCCCTCGGCTTCCTCGTATCTGCCGCCGAAATACCGTCGAATGCGCGGGACCAGTGGACCTTCCGCAGGTGCGCCACTGAAGGCCGCCTGACTGCCACCCTGACAGCGACCGGCAGGCCGCCCCCTGCGGCTTGCTGCCCCATGCATGCGCTTGCTGCGCTCGTGCCTGGAGCCACCCCTGACTGAGAGGTATAATAGTTTCCAAAAATTATTCTGCAAACTTAATAGAAATTTCAGTAATATAGTAATAGTAACACTTAGCATGTTTTTATCTATATATCTCAAAATCTTTACAAAGCTAGTTAAATAGTATTATCCCCATTTTACAGGTGAGCAGCTAAGGCACAGAGAAGTTAGCTGATTTGCCTAAGGCTACATAGTGCATCAGTAGCAGAACTGAGCGCAGAACTGAAGTCTCTTGACTGCCACTTCAGTCCCTTATCCACTGGACCATCGTGTCCCCGTCTAAATTGTGTATACAGTATTGTTTGGCTGTATGAGATCCTTATGGGATCCTTATTGGATAGGAGAGGGCCAAATATTGTGCTTCTAGTTCACCATGCAAAAAGCAGAGAAGATGTTAATCTGAGTGAGCTCTCCTTTTCTGCTCACTGTCCAGATTTGATTTTCTTCAGGGTCACTCTGTCTAATGAGTATCTGGCATCCCATTGTGCTTGGCACTGCATGAACAGACAGGTATCAATCACGTCTTTGCCTAAAAATTTGTTGCACTGCCCTGGAGCAGACAAGAAGGCAGATTGTGACTGTGAGGATCACAAGCTATCTCATGGTTTCCCCTGGCTCTGGGGGAGAAAAATCCTGTGCCAAGCCCACATCTGGTACAGTGTCGTCCTCCTGGTGAGCTGGTGTATCTATGCTAGCCAGAACACTGTGGGAACAGAGCAATGTTCCATTCACTCCTCATTTCCATTTTGAGCAGTCTGCTCACTCATGCTAGGTGGGGGAGGAAGCAATGTAATATGACTCTGGAGAGGTTGCTCTCCTTCCCACACTGTGATCCAGGTAGGCTGCACAAGGGAATAAGGGGACATATTTTTCTCTGCTGTGCAATCTGGGGCACAATCTAGTCTATAGGAAGAATTTACAATCCCAGAAGACCAAAACAGTAGAAGGAGCAGGATAAAATACACAAGCAAAGTGATCATGGTAATGGTAGACATTCAGCATGTTAGTTCTGTGTCTTATTTTTCATGTGTGTGTTTGATTTTTAGAAAAAAACAATACAAGAACAGCTTTGCTTTAGGCTTATATTTGGGAGGAGGAGAGACTGGCTTGAAATGGGGGAGAGAAAGTGAATGTTAAGCCAATAGAGGAGGAATGAGTAAAGAGAGAGGGATGTAGAAGATGAAAGGAGAAACAAAGTGAGAAGCATAAGAGGCAGGGATAGTAAGATTGGTCAGCTAAAAGTTGCAGTGGTAGGAGAGAGGCAGGATGAAAGGAAACCGGCAACCAATGGCAGGACAGAAATAGAGAGAAAAATCCATAGTCCAAATTTATGAGTTGAGTGGATATGAGATGAGGAGGCTGTGCAGGCTCTTCTCCACACTGCTGCTGCTTCCTTATGTGGAGACAGAGAACACTGACGTGTTTGAATGGAGCATAGATTTGTGAATACGCCTCAAATTCAGAATGATAAATGCACATATCTGACATAACAAACAGAGCAGTATATGATGTAACCAATATATTATTTTCCCACTAAATGTTATGCCAAGCACTGAGTTAAGTTAAGATGTATGCCTGGTGCTAATACTTTAACTGATTCCACATGATTTTCTACCTAATAAATAGCAGTTGTTTTGATGTCATTTAATAAGTCTTGTACTAGAGCTCCTCTTTGGAAAATATCTCTTTTTCCTAAATGCTTTTGCTTGCTTACTTCAAATAGTTATTTTAAAGCTTTTTTTTTTCTACAAATAAACAAATAGATCTTAAAATGTAATATTCAGTCACTTATATGGAGTTACAGGGGCTTTTGGTGGTGGTGTTAGTCTGAAGGGGAAAAATAATGATATCACAAGAATGGAAACAAATGTGTTCTCTCTCTGCAGTCATGAAACATTTAATTCCACACTTGGGGAAATAGCAGGATTTACTGGGGTCAGTTGTTCTCCATTGGGATATGTATTATTAAAGTGTGTATATATTTGCGTGTAAGTGTTGTGGGGAGGAGTAGGAGGTTGAAATATACTTTGCAGTTTTATTGCATTACATTAGATTTACCTTTCTAAACTTACTTGTTGTCAAAATCAGACATAAAACAAACTCTCAACACATGTATTTACTCCATAAATATTTAAACAGTTGCATTTTACCCTTCAGGTACAGTATGTTGTACTTATTATAGGCAGGAATAGTAAAATAGCCATATAACTATTTCAATCTAAAACTTCAGTTTGCTGGTTTTTGCTTGTAAGATTTTATATGCATCAGTTTTTACAATCAACTTGTCTTTTGAGTTCATCCCAGTTCAGTTCTCATAGAGCTTACCCTACAGTTGCAATGTTTGTTTTGTGTGTGTCCACTGGCCCAGATCATCTTTCCTATATTCTTTCCCCTCACCTCACAAAATTAGCTATACTATAAAGAAATTGATCTTAAAAATTTGGACCTGATTCTCTCCTGCAGTGCAACTATTTCACACTGCACTATCAGAACATTATGGACTTAAAACCTGCACAGTTTCTTATAGCAGGATCACATTGGTATGGCCAGAGAAAAGTGAGCATAACTTGGGACTTCCCTACTGCGGTACTGTGACTCTTGAGGCTGTTGGCAGCTGACAAAAGTTGGAGCAAAAGCTGCTTTCACTAACGGGAGCAGTACACCTTGGGAATGGAGGTTGTTCAGAACTCTAAACAAAACGTTGTGGTGGTAGTTTCAAAAATGTACAACTGAACATTGATTTAATACAGCTTTGAAACTTTTCTGTGCTGAAGTAATTGTTTTTAACCGTCTTAATATAAATGAAACAAGCACAGAAACAGTTTCCTTACCTTATCATCTATTTTTTAAAAACTTCCCCTTCTTTTTTAGTAGTTTACATTTAACACAGTAATGTACTGTATTTGCTTTTTTGTTGTTGTCTCTGCTGCTGTCTGATTGCCTCTTTCAGGTTCCAAATGAGGCATGTGGTTGACTGGTCAGTTCATAACTCTGGTGTTCATAATTCTGAGATTCTGTTGTATATTAATACACATATAGCCCTAGGATTAGTTTTCTATGGCTGCATCCTTCACTCCTTATCTTGCCTCCAGGATTTGGTCCTCAAAAGGAAAATGTCATGAAATATTTGTTTAAACTATTTTGTTTCCCTTCAACAAATTTAGGGTGATTGGATTGAAGCTTGAAATGATGATTTCTGCTGCAGCTGCTGTGCTGAATAACACCATTTTTTAAATTAAAAATGTCAATTCAGTGGTTAGTTTTCCTAATTTAAGGCCAGTTACAATAAAATACAAAAACAAACCCCCCTCTTTTATGCTCCCATTGCTTTCCATGGGATTCTTTACTATGGAAGCTGGACATAATTTTATTGACTCTGGAACCCATGGAATTAACATTTTAAAATTGGTATTAATGAAAATTAAATGTGTGTATAGAGGGAGGATAGAATTCCTTAAGGGCCTAAAATCACCATGATGCACATGTGTAAATCCCATTATTGCTGATGGAAGTTAGATTTTTACCTAGAGGTAAGACTAAATTCCTTAGATTGTGACTGGCCTAGTGTGGATCTGAGCAAGTTCCAGATTTTGTGTTCTCTGAGTGCATACATGAGTATACAAATACATATACACATGACATTCAGATATCAAAATTATGTTAAAGTAACACTGACGTTCTGACAAATCCAGTAAATTTAATAATGTAGAGTAGAGATTGTTTTAATTTCATCTTTAACTTCACCATGTTTTGCAGCGGTCTGGTTTGTCTGTCTGTGCATTTCTAGAGTGCAGAACATTATAGAGTCCGCGTGCAGACTTAAATAAGATACAAGTCTGTCCAAAAAAACTTTCCTTTTGTGTCCTATTTGTCTCAGGGTAGAAATTTGTTGTTTGTGGGTTTGATGTTTGTAGCAGTATGAGATTTTCTTTGCTTGTTTTGGCATATGTGTTAGGTGTCAATATCTAGGATCAGAACTCCAGTCAATCAAGCCAATGGCAGTCTATAAACTGGTGCTTCAAAGAAAGTTGGAAAAAAAAAAAATCCAATAACTTTATGCACCCAGTCAATTGTACCAGCTGTATGGGGAAGGGAATTTCTTCTTTATGCCTGCACCAGTCAGCTTACATCATGAAGACTGGTCAGAGCCTCATCATAGTTATAACAATTATTTGTATTTAATTTCATTTTATATATAATAAAAAGTTATAAGAGGGAAAAAGTAAAGCACAAAGTCACTTTTACATTGACAATGTAGGGCTTAGTGGATCCTCAGATTCCATGCAAAATTAACAGGATTGTAAAGGCTTTTCCACAATTGGATTTAGGATAGAGTATTATTCCTGTTCCTTTTGCTCTGTAACACTAAATTAAAATGTTTATCTGCCTAACCAGTAAGAGCTGAAGAATTTCTTCTACTGATGCATAATGGATACTACTAGTTTTCAACTGTCATTTCCCACTATCCCTCTGAGAGCTGAGGAACACTGTGGTGAGCTAGCATTATCATTCATTTTCCTTACCTCAACATTTCCAACATCAGTGACTCTTCCAACTGTGCAATGCAGCCTTGAAGCCCCATTTAACCAGTTACATAGAAATTCTCATGGAACAAAGGAATTCCCAGTTGGCATAAAGCCAGCACAGCCAGTCCAATTCCCTCAGTCTGGCCTGGTGTAAGGGATATATCAGATAATGGTTGTCGTCTTTGCTCAACTTCAGTGATTCCAGTGGCTGTGGAATGGCCTCTTGGAGGCTGCTGTTTAGAGCATACCTAAAACTGCCCTAAGACAACCCCAGAGTCAGGTAGATGACATGAAGTCATCATCTCTCCCTTCCCTGGGTCATGGGCCAATCCTCTTAGAAATGTAGTTGTTAATAACAGCTTATTTTATTTCTACAGTAATGTTTGGAGAAATTAGATGGTTCAAATGATATGGATTTTCGGGTTTGTGAGGAAATTAACTAATGGATTTATTCAGCCACAAATGATATTTAATAGTCATGGAAAAATAGGAAGGTAACAGAAGATGGGAAAGAAAGAAACCTAATGTGATACTGATTTTCAGAATGAAAAAAAAAGAAGAGACAATCTGGCACTTACCTTTGGTGAGTCTATCTTAGATTACTTAAATCAATTATGGAATATGTTTCATGAGAAAAAAAAAATAAGCATAGAGTATAATGGAAACTATGAGGAATAAACAGAGAATAAGATTCTAAAGAACTTTTTGGACCAGACAAACATGATTGTTGGCTTGAGAAGAATTACAGAAATTGTGAATGAAAGGAATGCAGTAAATATGATCTATAGCATTTGATTCAGATTTTCTTTAAATCCTTCATGTACTTTACATTGAAAAGGGAGGCGGATATCTAGTGTTGTACAACATTTATTAACGATTAGAAAAAATAGGATAAACAGAGAATTAAATTAACTGATTTTTCTAAACTTGGAGGTTCTGCAGACATGAGTGAGGAAAGAAACAATGCAAAGTGATCCAAAATGTAACAAATACAGGGAGAGTCCCATTAAGAAAATGTAACCCAATATCCAGGGCCAGCTTTAGGCGGTAAGCAGGACTGTTGCCCAAGGCCCAACGCCACAAGGGGTCCCATAAAGCTAAGTTACATAGTTGGCTTTGGCTTCAGCTCTGGGGAGCAGGGCTCGGATTTTTGCTTCTTAGTTTCTGCCCAGGGTTCCCAACAAGTCTGGCCCCGCTGATAACCCTTAGGAAATATTATCTGATATAGAGAAAAATGAACAAAGTAGTCCATGTGTGGCTTCAGCACTGCTGTTTGGAAGGCCTTTTGCCTCCCAGATACATGACTAGATGCCTCTGCATGTGAAACCCACAATTTTATTAACTTTGGCTGTGATGTTTTGTTGCAAATCTTGTCACCCCAGGAAGCTATCTAAAATATGCAACAGAATGTGGGTCATTTGAAACAAAGTAATATCAGAAGCTTCTTAGGATGTTCATTTTTCGCACCTCAGTACTAGAGATGTAGCCAAAATGGACAAAATTTTGTAAACTGCAACAACAACTATTTAAGTATTCGAGAGATAGAAGGAAGAGTGAGAAGACTAAACATATATAGATTGGCCAACAGAGAAACAACAACAGTTTACAAGTGTTTGAAAACTATGTATGTAGAAAGCAGGGAATAACTATATTTTGTAAGTAAAAGTAATAGGATGAAAATAAAAATATTCAGGAAGATTTAGAGTGAATATCAGAACTTTTTTTGCAATAGTCAGTTCTACAGGTATTGAACTGTGGTAAGAATGATATAGCAATAAATTTCAGTTTTGCCCTCCTGTTCTCACTCATTCATAATATTACAAAAAAGTTTTCATATTTTTGTATTGAATTGTAAATATAGCATTCTCTTTGATCAAAATATTATCTTTTTTTCACCTAGACAACTCAAAACTTAACATTGGTTCTTGATATTGTAACAAAGTTCCTCCTCTGCCTTGGTGGGTCTTGTGCTTATTGGTGGATTTGCTTGCCTCAGAGATTCCCGCACCCTCAGTTTGGCCACTTTTGCCAGTGGCTCAAATCTGCTGTTCACTCAGCTAACCTCATCACTGACCAGCAGTGAGAAAAGGAGAACAATGCCTGCAGTCTCTGCTGGCTTGAGGGACATGCCTGAGACCTTCCCCTCTGGTGGGACCCACAGTCCAGGTCAACTCCTCTTATATCAAATAGGGAATTAGGAGGATGGAGGGAAGCCGGGCCAGCGCTTTACTCTGGGTTCTAGCCCAGGGCCCTGTGGATTGTAGCTGTCTGGAGTGTCTCCTGTAACAGCTGCATGACAGCTACAACTCCCTGGGCTACTTCTGCATGGCCTCCCCCACACCTTCTTTATCCTCACTGCAGGATCTTCCTCCTAAAGCCTGATCACACGTGTATTCCTCAGTCCTCCAGCAGCATGCCTTCTCACTCCCTGCTCCTTGCATGCCCTCCACTAACTGATGGGAGGTCCTTTATAAACCAGGTGTCCTGATTAGTCTGCCTGCCATAATTGATTCTAGTATGTCCTTAATTGGCTCCAGGTGTCTTAATTAGCTTGCCTGTCTTAATTGGTTCTAGCAGGTTCCTGATTGCTTTAGTGCAGCCCCTGCTCTGGTCACTCAGAGAACAGAAAACTGCCTATCCAGTGGTCAGTATATCTGTCTTCTACTACTCTGCTGTATTATTTGGTTTCCTGGACCTATGGATCCTCCCCTTAGGGTGAGGGGATATCCTTTAGGAGTGGATGTGCTTACGCCCGCCTACTTCTTGGATACCAACAGGACTACTCTGCTGTACCCAACTGGCCTGGGTCTATCACATAATATAACTTTAAACTGTATCTGCTAAGATGACTATGTCACAACAAACAATTGTGCTTCACCCATTCAAATAATTGCACAGCAAAAGTATGAATTTTGACTCACCCTCCATGTTCACCTCAATGATATATGAACTTCAGGTCTTATGATACTACATGGAAAGGTTTGCAAGTGTGTTGGAGGATAGGATTAAAATTCATAATGATCTGGACAAACTGGAGAAATGGTCTGAAGTAAATAGGATGAAATAAAATAAGGACCAATGCAAAGTACTTGACTTCGGAAGAAACTATCAATTGCACACATACAGAACAGTCATATTCAGTTATCTACATGCCCAAGCCATGCCTTGCCCCATCTACATGGCTATTTTTATCAATGTAGTGTCTCACTGCCAGAGCCTTTCAATGCTGCATGTTGTTACACACCCCAATGACAAGGGTCGATGCCTATCTGCCTTCACCGTGGCATGTAGCCACACATGTATCTGTGTACTCTACATACTGCTGTAAGCATAGACATGGCTTAAAAAATTCTGTAATGAAAAACTCATAGAATTACTTTACCCATCTGTATGAGGAGCATATGGAGGGAATAATAGGGCCTTCTATTTTATTTTATTTTTTTTGGTAATATATAGCATTTCATTTTCTATTACTAAAAAACTTGAATGCAATGTAAAGAATCCCTTTATAAATAATGGGGCAAATTCTTTTCTCAGTTACCTCAGCTATTAATTATCTCTCCACTGATTTCAGTCAAGTCATTCCAGATTTACATCAGTGTGTTTGAAAGCAAAAATGTAGTTTGAAATCTTGGAGGAACCTCAGTAGTCTTAATAGTGAAGATTACTTTGTAGATAAAGATGTAATAGCTAGATTTCACATTTTACCGGTAATTCTCTATTATGTATGCTGTATCATGTTAGTTAGAAACAAATTGTATCACTGCGAAGACATTTAGAGACCAATATAAAGCAATTCCTCCAACTAGGCTTTTGTATATTTATCAACAACTGTATATTACATACTCCAAATTGCATGAAAAAATAGAGATCTCCTATAACATACATTTTGAAGAGGGATTTACATTTAATAAATGTTTACAAGTATTTTCATAAACTCAGCTTATGACAGTGTTGGCTTCATATGATTGATTACTCAAATGTTGCCTTTCCTCAAATATAGATCGTACAGTTGTCTCTAGGAGTTATTTATATTTCCTAGTATTTATGATCTGCAAGGCAGCTTAGTTATTAACATTAGTTATAGCTTTTTCTGTAGATATTTATCTGAACCACAAGTTTTTGACACATTTCTTTTTCTTTAACAAGCAAAGCATATCTACAGCTATAAAAATGTTGTCTGATACAGAAAAATATATGTATGGTGGAGCTATTACCTAGAAATTCTTTAGTGAAGATATAGTTCTGATTTCACTGGGGTACTTTTAGGCATGCAAATAAAATGCCACTGAAATAATATTAAACTAATTCTGTATATTCCCTATTATAAATAATCTGTTTAAGCAGCATTTTATAATAGTGTCTTCAGATATTGTAACTAGATGCATATTTATATTCTCATTTTTTGGGGTGACAGTCTTAGCAAGCATTTTATTGAAAATACTTTGTTCTTGAGTATCTTAAAACTGTGTTTTAAATATCTTATTGAGAATATCAAGTGGGAACCCAAACTAAATTAGTTGTGTCAGACATGCATCTGAGGTGCATCTTAGCTTAGATTTTTAAAGTATACTAATAATACTACGAAGGTATTATTAAAAGTAAAACCTCACCTGAATATGACATGTGCAAGGGCAACGTTCTGTAATCGGGGTGTGGTGTACAGCAACTGGACCTAGTGACCAAGATTAATGAAACTCAGATGAGTTTTTAATTAGTGCAGCTGCAGTCATCAATTATCTAGTGAACACAAATATTGTTATATTTTTGGAAATTCTTGATTTATTTTATTCCATTGGCCAGTAGATTTAGATGAATGAGTTCTCATCATAAACATTCTGAGAAAAATCGCCTGAGGCCATGGTTTATTATTTAGGACACAATCAGCAAGAGTGAGCGCTACTGAACAAAACATTGTAAACTAGTCTCAGCATTAATTTAGAAATTGTGCTGAAATGTGTGGTCTTGTATGGCTCGTCAAAAATATTAGGGCATCTCATACAAAATACAGAACAATCTGTCAGGCAGGGAATGTGCAAGTATTATTGTCCAGCAGATGATCCATAACCGAATGTCAGTGCATGTACACTTAAAGCATGTATCAACAACATTTAATTTGACACATAATGTAGTCTTCCTTTATTATACTTTAAGTGCATGTCTTAGTAAACTGAAGAGTGGACAAGTAAGTGTAGGGGAAAAAAAGCTGAAACATGACAACCCTTTGCAAGTATAAAAAAAATCACTATCTAGAGCTTCTTTTCTTAAGGTATATGTATTTTTCAAAGCAATCTTTAACTACGCACCAGAGAAGAATAGAGAAAGGGAAAAGGAACACCGTGAAAAACATTTCTAGGAGAACATTCCATTTGGAAATTTTGTTTCATTATTGACATGGTCTAACCACTTTGTGTAAATACAGGAGCAGAGGGGGAGAAGATAAATAATATTGACTAGGAAAGTGTCAACATTTGTAATTTGAATTAAGGAAGGGTTGCAAATATAAACATACTAATTACTTAAAAAATTACATGAAAAAGTTAGAAGGGAAGGTCCTCTGTAGCACTAAACTGTTTTTTTTTATAAATGTGCTGGTTACAATTTGCATTTGAATATTCAATCTGTGGAAGTGACTAAGAGTCTTGTAGCACCTTATAGACTAACAGATATTTTGGAGCGTAAGCTTTTGTGGGCGAGGACCCACTTCATCAGATGAATGTTGTGGAAATCTCCACAACATTCATCTGATGAAGTGGGTCCTCGCCCACGAAAGCTTATGCTTCAAAATATCTGTTAGCCTATAAGGTGCTATAAGACTTTTTGTCGCTTTTGCAGATCCAGACTAACGTGTCTACCTCTCTGATACTGGACAATCTGTGAAAGATGCTTTAGAGTTTGACTAAGATCAGACACACAGCATTCGTTGCTAGCTTCATTTTTCAACTGAGTAAACTACTAAGCAGGATGGTATTTAAGTATGAAAGGGAAGCAAGATGAAATCATGCTTGTTTATTATTTCTAATTTACAGCATGTAATTTATTTACTTACATTGTGAGGAGTGGTTCAACAGTTTACTTTTAAATGGCCTGATCCAAGATCCATTGAAGTGAATATTAGTCTTTCCACTGACTTCAGTGGGGTCCAAATCAGGTCCAATCAGCACCTTGAATCACTCACAACTATTGTTCATTAGATTAAAAAAAATTCTTTGTAGAATGATTATCTTAATTCCATGTCAGGATAATACTGGAAGGGATAATAGTGTTTACTGAGGCACACATCAGTTGTCCCTAGGAAATAAAAGTGTTTGCATAGTACCAACAGACTGGAGTGCAGAATGTCTTGTTACCCAACCTTTGCACTGGTGATACATGTATATGAAGTCCTCATTTCTCACTAACCATTGTCATTGTGACAACTGGAAAGTGCTGTAATTTCCTTTAGTTTACCTTATATTTTATCCCCTATTGTTTTTACACCTGAACTTTACACCTCTCCATTCTCCCATTAGCAGACTGAGAGCCATTGTTCATTGAGCGGAGGTATTCAGGCCTAAGGACCAGAATATATTTCCCCCATAAGCTGTTGTGAATGGTGATTCTTCTTTATCATTAATGACTTTAACCTTGTGTGATCAAACTAACACTAGATATCAATGAGCTAGGATGAGAACTTTTGTCATGTGGATAGTTATCATACAGTAGTTATAACCAGTGGACAGTGAACATTTATTCGAATGGTTCTCTATCTATCTACATTGTCCTGTGAGAAAATTAGGGTTACAAAATATGGGTCGATTAAATAATTTAATTTACCAGTTACTTTTTTCTGTTCTTTGAATCTCTGTTCCTTAGCTAAACTACAGACTGGAGAACTACTGTAAATTATGAGTTTTAGTAGCAAAAATAGCTTTAAAATCAAATTAGAAATTACAGAAAGCTAAATAAAGATGGTTAGATGATAGTGTACTGTACACAATGTCAAAAACTGAACTTAACATCAGATGTTACAATTTTCAAGAGATACTGAACCAGTTCAGTTAATTCAGAAGTCTTGTTACAAAGGCAAACTTTTATTTTAGTTCTGTACTAGTGTGGTGAGATCATTTTAATATTATCATAGAACTATGGATCCTTTAAACGGAAATCTTTATTTACTTCCAAGCAGGTTTATATTTCAATGGAATTATGGGGCTGTTCACCTCAGTTAACTCTAAAGTAGGATTTAGAAATATACAAAGGTTACTTAATTATCAAAGAATGTCAGTTGAATTCAAAATTACCTTGCCCAGGTGATACTCGTAGCCAAGTTTTGCCACTTACATACCCACAAGACTACTATCATACAGTAAACCTGTAATATAACATGCAGTTAATAATTTTGAAGCCATTTTAATTTCTTTGTGATTTAATCAGTACTGTAAGCTCTTATGCCACTTTAGCCACAGGTTCAAAGAGTGGTAAAATCTTTAGCTTATGAGCCAATTCAAAGCTTTTTCCTATTTTTGCTGAAGAAATTGCCAATTCTCTGTGATTTTAGGCTGAACTCTTTGAAATACTTAGCACTTCTCACAGATAGCTTATATTAGGCTTAATCAATGCAATGACTTTCTCCAGTCTCAACACTTTCAATTACTTATTGATTTAGCATAACTTCTAGACAATTAAGATTAAACTTGTTAGTAAAATACAAGTACACATTGTTACCTTTGTTCCCATAAAAACCAACCCAGGGTCACACTTGTATTAGTTTTATTGCAATGCCGCTGTTAGGTCAGATAGAAAAGGGATGGGGCTTATTCATACACACACACATTCACAGCATTCAAACCCTCATCTTGATTAGCAGCTTTTAGATTTATTTCTCTAGTAATAACATTACCTTACAAATTCTTAGGTGTAAAACTATAAAATAAAAGGAAAAGATAAGAGTTTGTGGTTAATGAGCTAGTTATTCAGTCTACATCAATTGAAACACAAAAACCGCATCTGCTATTCAACATTTTAAAGGTTTAGGCCTAAGTTACACCAATATTTTGACCTATGTGTGGGTGTGTATAGGATGAAATGAGTTGCTGCTGACAAGAAATATTAGAGACTGCAAGAAGAGAGTCTACATATATGTCAGAGAACTAAGATCAGGGATGGTGTGGGTCCACTGCTCAATGGAGAAGGTGAACTGGTAACAGAAAATGATAAGAAGGTGGATCTGCTCAATGCCTACTTTCCTTCAGTTTTCATACAAAAAAAAAAAAGAGAGAACGTGACCGGATGATTAATGACATTATTATAGACAATAAAGGGGAAGGACTGCAGATGAAGATAAGTAAAGAACATATCAAAGATCTTCTGACTAATTTGAATGAATTCAATTAAATAGGGCATTATGATGTTCAACCCAAGGTGTTGAAGGATTTAGCTGAAGAAATCTTGGTACCACTGGCAATAATATTTTCAAATTCATGGATGACAGGTGAAGTCCCAGGAGACTATAGAAGGCTAACACAGTGCTCATCTTGAAATAAGAGAAGCCAAGGAACTGGAGACCAGCCAGCCTGACCTCGATACTGGGAAACTACTAGAGCAATGTATAAAACATTCAATTTGCAGATACCTGGAGGATGAAGGGGTGATCCCTAGCAGCCAGCATGGATTTACTAAGAACAAATCATGCCAAATCAACTTGATTTCCTTCTTTGACAAGGTAATTGTCTTGATGGATAAGAAGAATATGGTGAACATAATATACCTGGTATTTAGCAAGACTTTGACACAGTCCCACATGACATTCTCATAAGTAAGCTGGAGAAAGGCAGTCTCAGTAGAACTACCATTCAGTGGATATATAATTGGTTAAAAACTGCAAACAAAGAGTAACTATTAATGGAATGATGTCAGATTGGAAGGATGCTTTAAGTGGCATTCCAAAGGGATCTGTTCTGGGTCCAATGTTGTTTAATATCTTTATTAATGACCTGGATATAGGAATAGAGAGCATATTGATAAAATCCGCAGATGAGATAAAGCTGGAGGGAGGGGGTTGCAAACACTTTGAAGGATAGAACTAAAATTCAAAGGGATCTTGACAAATTGGAGAACTGGGCTATAGACAACAAAATGAAATTCAACAAAAACAAATGTAGTGTGCTACACTTAGCGAAGAAAAACCAAATGCACAAATACAGAATGGGGGATAACTGGCTTGACAGCAGCACTGTTGAGAAGGATTTGGGATCACAACCTCAAATTGAGTCAACAATTCAAATTACAAAGGATGAATATAAACAAATAAGTATGTAGGGACAAATTTTGGAAGGCTAAGGCACAAAATGA
>ML677334.1:37810130-37825130 GCA_007922305.1 Dermatemys mawii | reverse complement strand
GAATTATAGGGGTTTCTGTAGCATTCATTCTTCCCCCCCACTTTTGTTTGAGTCACAACAAGATGTGTTATTAATGGACCCTGAGTAAAGCAAGTTATTTGTTATGGTAACTTTTTGACCTATTTAATAAGTACTTAAAGCAGTGTGGTGCACTTTTTATTGTATTCTGCAGTGTACAGTTATGAAGTGTGGTACATAATAAAATAAAAGCAATAATGTGTATATTTCAGAGGGATCCATCAGAGTAGACCTAAAGCAACATATTTCATCTGGTTTGTCTGGTTATGAAGCTTTGCAAGTTATAGCTGAAATAACTAGGAACATTACTGTGGTTATGACTTGTGATTGTTTACCATTGTAAGCAAAAGAGTTATTATGTGCTTACCCTTTTCAGTGCTCAGAACCATTTTAAAAATAAGTTCATTAACACCTAGATATAGTTAGCTATGAAAAAATGAATGTCATTTTCAGGGTTGTACATTACATTAACATATGAATATTTTTAAAATATTATTTTATTTAGATATGATTTGGAAAAGCAGAATCATTAAAACAGGCTAATAGTTGTGCAGTTAATAAAATTACATACATAAGGTTAGGAAGGTCTCAATATGACAGTTTTCAAGTTTAATTTGGTAAATGCAACTGCACATGAAAAAATAAAACTACTGTATGAATTTATGAGGCTTCCACATGCAAAAGCTAGTTTTCTCTTGTATGCGTGGAGAGGTAATTAGCCATTCCTAATGTTTTACCAGCTCTCATATTTTTATTTATATATATATATGCTTTAAACTTTGTAGCTTCCTATTATACAGCTCAGTTTTTGAGTCCTTAGTCAAAAATCCCAGAAAGATCAATGAGAGTTTTGCCTCAGCAAAGGATTATAGGATTTGCCCCCATTGTTTGCATTTTTTTAATGTATAATGTGCTTTTCTTTTTTCTTGTGGCCATAACTTTTTATATCATCCCAAGTACAAGAAAAAAAACAACTGATTGGACCTCCATGAAGTTCCCTGATGTTAATCAGGCTAGTGTGCAAGACAGAAAAACTGATAGTCAGAAATTGCTCTTTAAACTAAGACAGACTGTCAGTCTTTAGGAATGGTGGGGAATGGCCTATTTATGTAATCAGATACTAAAGCTGGGAAGAAGCTGTCAGGCACATTCTTGTTGTGTAAGCAGCAGGCAAACTGCTTTATCTGACAGACAGTGTGTAAATCTGTCCATGCAAAAATCCAAATGTTTAGTTTGCTTCTAGTCACTGTAATAATCTGCTTATTTTCTTGTGCTAGAGCGATGACATCATTTAGCAGAATGCACCACAGACAGGAGTCCCAGATAAGGCTCTGTAACTGTCAGTCATTCACTCCTTGATTGACAAGGAGATAAATAGGAATTTACTGCAGGTTTGCTTCCAGCTAAAAGAGCAGACAACACCTTAGGATAACTATATGAAGAGAATGAAGTGTATTTAGCATGCTCAACCTATAGCTTGGGAAAATGGATAGAATAACTTCTTTCAAATGTCAGTATTTTGGTATATTAATAACAGCTACTGAATAGAACCCTTTAAAGGCAAATTGCATGGATTGGTTGACAAAATAAGCAAAGTAATACAAAAACAACCAAATGTAATTACTTGTTTTTTTAAAACCATTTTTGAAAATACCAGTCGTTCTTTCAATATCACCATAATTGAAAATGTGGTTAGTGTCTTTCTTAAGTTAAAATCAAGGTAATATCATAGCATTTTCTAATATTTTGTCATACAGAACCTTGTCCTGGAAAGTAGCCTGTTCTCGAGGTGGAAAATGATTGACTATATAGTAGTTAAACCTTGGTAATTGATTAAAAAATGATTACAGACTATGTATATTGCTGATTTATGTAATCTGTGGTCAATAGGCAGACCATGGTCTAACCCTGTACAAATGAAAAATCTTTGCTATGGAGATGCAGTAACATAGATACATTATTTTCATAAATGTTTTGTATGCTACCTAAAAAAACCTAGTTACTTTAAAAAGAAAACTGCAATATAATAGGAAATCTATTGTAATCTTCTAATTACATCTAATCTTCTAAGTGCCTCTAATTCCAAAGGAGAGTAAAAATATATTGTAATACTGAATGTGTCTAAAATATAATTTAATAAGAATAATAAACTTCCATGTCTTAGACAATCTGATGATGTGGGATGGAACACTGAAAATGCAAATAGTTCTTTAAAGAAAGAAATAGACTTCTGAATTACAACAATTCTAGTAATACCTTTTTTTTAAAAAAAAATAGTTCTTAAAGGTCAATGGTTCAAATTAATCGTTTTAAAATAATAATGAAATTTACCTTACAAAACATCAAAAATCCGGCTATCCTGAGTTTAAGGCTTTTAAAGGAATATTCTTAGTTAAATTAGCCTCCAGTTCATCAAAAAGTGGGACATCCTAGAAGGCTGACCTAGTAGAGGAATATATCTGGCAGTGGGATATATTTCTGTATATCAAGCCAATTGTTTTTGTTCTTATTGGTCCTAAAATGATGGGTGCCATAAATGAGCATTGGTTAAAAGCATACTTTTTTGTGCAAACGTGTTATGAGCTTTTTGGGTTACGTTAAGACTGAAAATTACATTTTTTTTAAATCATAAGTGTACCCTAAGAATCTCAACCTTAGAATGATTGCATCTTAATTAAAAATACATGTATATGTCAGTGAGACGTCTCCCCTGCTTACTAGTAAAGAGTAAGAGAACAGTAATGGAGCACTCTCCATGTGCTGAAATAACTAAAGGTCTTGTTTCATTTCAAAGAGTTAACCTTTTGAGAAGAAAGCTTCTGCTAGTATCATAGTGATGTGCTCTATATAGAAATCACAGTGATAGATCCTATATAAAAATCTTTGAACATTTGTAGGTTGTGTTGCTGTATACAAATACACAATTTCAGTGTTTTTTCAATCCAATTTCTCATCAATTTGTGGGATGTAATTTAGAAAAAAAAATTACTGTTTTAAAATGTACCATTGTTGGCATTTTACTTTTGATGAAATATGTATGATTTATATTATCCCTGTATATTCAGATCATCACCTTATATTAATATAGCATTTTAACAAGAAGCGTGATGTAGAAAAATCCATGTTGTAGCAAGATTGGCATTGTTGCCTCATTAGTATAATAGTTCCATCTCCTTAAATTATAATCATGTGGCTTTTCTATATATTGTAGTACTACACTTACAGCAGTCAGACCTCAACATCTTCTCACTATAGTGAGACTACATTATTATCACGAGTAGTAATATTAAAGCACCTTGCACCAAGTGAGTAGCATTGAAGGTACATCACAATGAAGTCAAAGTAAAATCTTACCTGAGTAAACCTTTAAAGGGACACTGATGAGTTGATCTAAATTTTATAAAAATCATTATGAAACTACGATCTGTATCACCATTTCCATTCTTCTTTTTTAAATTTAAGTGCAGACACTTTTAATTTGAATGTAAACATTCCCATGCAGTGTTTGCAACCCAGATATTAAAGCAGTGGGCTAGTTCATGAAAATAAGAATATTGGACTGACTAAAATAACATACAAACAAAAGTGAAATTGACTCATTTATTTCCATCATTCAAAGTAAGTTAAATTCAGTAAGTAAATAAATAGTTAAATGGTGAAAAGTAAATTAAATTTTGATCCTTCAGTTTTTAATAAACTAAGATGTAGTTAATAATACAGCCCAGAAAAATGGTTACCTTACCATGTTTCTTTAAACAAAGTTATTTTGTTATAACTATAGCCATATCACACAGGCCTGGAGCCGATGAATATGGAACTTAATACAGTCTCATTGACTTCAGTTGAGGTTGGATGGGCCAGTAATTAAATAACATATTATAGTAAGATAATTTGTGTTATAGTAAGATCACGCTTAGAAAAAATGCATTTATAACCACTTGATTCAAACTGAGTTTGTCTTATGATCTCACCTTAGTAAAATCATATTGGTACCTCATTGCTGCTGCATCACTGCAATAAAAAAACAGCAACATGGCACCAAGTCTCAGAGCCCTGATTAATTCACTTGAGCTCAGGGGACTTGGGCTGCAGGGCTAAAAATTGCAGTGCAGAAATTCAGACTCAGGTTAGAGCCTGGGATCTGAGACCCACCCCCTCACCGGGTTTCAGACCCTGGCTCCTGCCCAAGCCTAAATGTCTGAATGGCAATTATGCCATCCCCACAGCCTGAGTCAGCTGACCTGGGCCAGTCATGGTGGTGATATGAGTTTTTTATTGCGATGTAGATGTATCCTTATTCTGACATTGCATTGAAGTCACACACGGTAGCCATCACTATTTGGTAATGCCTCATGAGATTTTTCAGTGTAAAGTTATTCATCTAAATACAGTGCAAAATACATACATAGAAATATAAAAAATAAACTAATTTTAGAAGTCACCAGTAGATGTAAAATCCATGCTCAAGGCAACCTTTGAGGAGGTCTTTGTCCCACCAACTGGAAAAAAAAGAGGTGTTGCCCTTCTAAGGGCTTCTTACAACAAGGTGGGGATTAGGGGGAAAGTTTACAGGGATGGATAGGAAGGGCAAGAAGCAGTTGGGGCCAAGTCAGGAGAAGTCACTTCATTTTCCTTCCTGGTAACTGGTAGGGGGTGTTTGTACCCCATGCAGCCCCGGAGAGGCCCTTCATCCTCTGTGGGCATTATGCTAGTTGCCTTTTTTTCTTGGGGGGCGGGGGGAAAACTAGGAAGTTCTTTTTCACTCTCTGCTAAGGTGAAGTGGGTTTTTTCACCTTCCCCACAGCTGATCTGGGACCTGGGGGGGATGCAGTAGAGTAGGTTAGGTTATAATGACATAACTTAGTATGTAAAACTTGTGACAGATGTCCAGTGCAGGTATTCTGTGTGGAAGGGTTATGATTTTTTGATAAAATGGATTGGAAAAGGATTTGAGGGAAAGCATCCTTTAAGGGAGCTGAGTGAGGGAGGATTGGGGCTCCTACATCTTGTACACTGGGGAGCCAGCCCTCCTTTTTAAGGGAGCTGAGGAGGGTTGGGTGGAGCTCCTATGTCTCGAACAGCAGAGAGCTCTTATTTTATAGTCCCCTTTCATTTCATGTGATGAGAGGGTGATGGGGTCCCAGCAGCAGGGTCACTAGGACCTGCTTTGGAGTTGTATGGAAATGATTAAGGAAGGGATGAAGACATGCACTATACAGTTTGTTGTTGGATGGATATTCCCAGATATTTTAATTAAATAAAGTTGTGGCCTAATTAAACCACATCCATTGCCTTCTTACCCTTTTACTTGTTTATATTTTATAAAGAAGGCCTGAAAAGTGAATTTGGTGTTTTACTTCCTTCCTTTCTTCCCTTTTTTAACACAATAATTCAGGTGTGACTGTTGGGTGATATAACAGGGTTCCTTCAGGGCCCTCCTGTCTCCTGCCCCTGTTTGTCCCAGAAAGTCGCTCAAGAAACCCGGTTTGCAGTGCTCACCTGTATTTTATTGTACAAGATGTTCTCCCACTACCTGCACAGCACAATATATACAAAGGTCCTTCTCTCTTCCCCTGAGCAGGAGAAAAGGGCAGGCTAGTCCTTCCTGCTTCCCCTCAGAGCAGCTTCCCTTCTCTCTAGGTCCTCCATCACCTTTGCAGGTACTTTTCCTGTCCACCCCCTCCCCCCCGGTCTCCCTTCCTCTGAGGCTTTTAACCAGCCCCAGCCTGCAAAGACAGCAGCTGCTCCTGCTCTGCCAGTCAAGGCCAGGTGGCCTCCCCAGCTCCAATTTACCTTCCCTCAGGGTAGCTGGGGTGACAGAGGATTTGCTAGCAGTTCTCCTGCTAGCACCCTGTCACAGGTGACAAGAGAGACCTAATAAATTCATGACATCAGCAGTACAAACATAGTGACATCTATTGAAGGAGAGGGAAAGCCTTTTGGTTTTCCCTGGGTAATGACTACCACTTTGACCTCTCTCCAGCAAGTGCTAAAATCTTGTCTTCCTCTCTTGACCTCTTCCAAGATAAGCCATTTATCCCACTGAGTTTTGAAACCTTTCCAGTCTCAGATCAGTTCTGCAGCTGATGGAAATGTGCCTTACTTCCCATACATCTTCCTTTGCAAAACTGAGGGTGTGGCCTGATTGTCAATATCATAAAAAGAATGGCACTTCCATCATCTATGACCACATAAAAACGGATCTCTCTCCATACTTGAAATCTTTACAGGAATTTTCAAAGCCTATTTCAGCTGTAAATATAAACTGAAAACATAAACAATAAGAAATAACCTCTTCTTTCTCCTTGATGTTGGCAAATGTAGTATGCTTGACACCAAGCTTGTTAAAAATGTATGGCATAGTGTAGTTTCTATGATACTCTGATACCATACCACTCTGCTGTTTTACAAGCCTAGGCTTGTCACAGATTAAAGTTTTGTTGGATGGAATAAAGATGGCAATAAATATGTCTCTGATGTCATTATGACCTAAATTAAACTGTTGTCTTATGATAACAAAAAAACCCAAAACACAGCTCTTCATCATATTTACATAATCTTGTTTTAAAAATATTTTTTCTGTAAAGATTTTATTAAAGATGGAATTTACTGGAGGAGGGGCAATTCAATAGCTTAGATTTTATTGCATAGAAACTTGTAATAGATATCCCTGACATCTATCATTGTTCATTCTATGCTGTAGATATAGCCAAAAAGTAGATGACACTAACAGGTGGAAAAGATACAAAAATAATAACTGTCAAGCCTCTGGTGAATAATTGTGCAAAGAAGTGCTGTCCATCTCCAGCTGCTATTATAAACAGAACCAACAGAGAGGGGCTAAATTTGTTTAAAATAGTAGATACCTTTTGAACATGGAATAGTCAAAAGCCAGCAAGAAAGAGTATTATTTTGTTAACCCTATGTGATAAAATTTATTTATCAGCAATATAACTGATTATATAGACCACAAATTCAAGCTAATGTTGGAGGGAAGACTTTTCATGGAAAACCTTTCTGCTTAAGGCTTGAATTCTCAAGTTCGTACTCAGTGAAACCCTTATTTAGTGGCCTGCTCCTGCAAGCAAACACATTAATACTTTTATTGATGAGATTAGCTCCAAAGAAATCAACTCCTTGAATTTGTCGGAGTTTTACTTGAGAAAGGACTGTAGGATATGGCTCTCAGTGAATAAATTCCCTTGTTTAACAAGCTCAGCTCTTGTGAATTGATTAAATTGCCTACTGGGATCCCAAAGACGTTTGTTTGAATATGAGTCAGATAGATGTCCAAGGTATTTTATATTCCACTGTCATCTAGAAAGGAGGTAATAAACATAGCTGCTGGACTGCTGGATTTCTAAATAAATAAATCCTTTTGATAGCAAAGATCAAGAACAATGGTGGGAGGTAAAATCAGTGCTGACTTTCCCTCTGGGGAAGAGCCCATAGTATAAAGATGACCATAGCCCCAAGCTAAATTTTTTGATCAGTATGATCTCCCCCCGCAATTCCAGAAAAGATACTGAAGTGAATTCCTGGCCTCTTTCAAAGCTCTTCCATGGAATGGTAAAAATAAAACCTAACACTATTTCCTGTTCTGTTACTGGTTTAAACTAGTTTGTTTTTAACATATAGCAATATTTGCATTGGCAGACAGCCTAGAAGTGTGAATCCCACTTAGTAACTCTTCTGAAGCAACCTTTTTAACATACACCTGTTGCTTAAGGTACTTTCAACTTTTCTTCCCTACAAAACGATGAATTCTGTTAACCAGAGCAACTAGATGCCATGGTTAAGGTTCTGGTTGCCTGTATAGTTTGAATCTTGATCTTCCAAACTACATTATGACTTAATTTCTTTCTCAAGATTAGGAGAGCCCCATGGATTTGGTAGAAATGTCTGGAGCACAATAAAGAAAACAAAAACTAAAGAAAAACAACAACAACAAATAATCATATCTTAATCCAACAGGGAGGATGAAGTTGTCTGCAGTTGTCAGCTAAGATCATGCTAGATACTAATGGCAACAGTAGATGAGATCTCTTCAAAATATAGTATGATTTTGATGACTTTTATGCAGTCAGGGCTTCCTGAACTTTATTGTTTTGCACAGCTACTTACTTACTAGTATTTTGGGATTCCTATTCAGTCTGATTAAAACAATGGATTTCAAAGCCTCCGAACACATTATTTGCAAGATTATCATTAATCACCACCCTCTGTAAAATCATACTGAGTAATTTGGGGCCAGATAACCATCTGATTAAAACAACCAAATAAGTGCAAGTGGGCAGGTGAGAGGATTCGAGTCACAAGTTGGGAGTTTGCCACCTATGATGGACACCAGTTGATATATGTAATGGAAACTGTGGGAAAGTAACTCTTTGTGGCAATTATTCCAATAGACTGAATTACCCAAGAGGTTCCCTATTCCAACCCTATGTTCTAGCATTCTCTGATACATAAGGTAAAGAAAAAGTAGTGTTCAGTTGAAACTGTAAGCTTTATTGGTGTAAAGGGATTTGAATCATTAATATTGTATGCCAGTGTTCAATGATTTTCTATGTTATATATTTGTACTAGTAAAAACTCATAGAACAGTGTTAATGAAACATACCTTCATGGGCATTAAATATTAGGATTAAGTGATTGTATATTATAAAAAACTCTATTGTCAGATTAATGTTATAAAATTGACAGAATATTATAACGCCACAGAAGAAGATAAATTATAAACTTTCCATTTTGTCTTAATGCAATGGTAGGAATGATGAGGTTAGGGTTATTGGTAGCATCACATCTTTAAATTGGCCCGTAAGCCTGTGGCCAATACATAAAATAGTCTGTGCTCCATTTTCATTTATAACCTAATTGGTTAATGTTTTAAAAATTAAAAAAGGTATGTTTAAAATGTGATTCTATTCTGAAAAGTGACTGTATAAAAATAGCACCTACTTACTCAGCAGATCCACTTCCTATGTATTTTCAGAGTCATAAATGACAAAAAATAAGCTTTTGCTACATTTTACCTCTATTAATACTGCAGAGCCAAAAAAGCTGTAAGAGAACAAAGGGTATTATCTTCTTGTTCATGTTATGTCTCTGCAAACCTATGGCCAGAATCTTCTTCATATAAATCAGTGTATCTGGGATCTGGCCCTATGAGTTGGGATATGTAAATATGAAATGTAAAGTAATATTGCACAGGTGTAACAGATGGCAGAGTCTGATTAGTGGAGCCAGAAAGAACAGTTTGATTTGAAGACCCAAGGTTGAGGTTCCTAGGCTGGCAGGTAGAAAAGCTATCAATTTACTTGGAAACAGAACAGATTTGAGAGACAATACTCACAAAACTCAACTATGCCATTTTCTGAAATTCACTTTTTAAAGTAGACTCACTGTTATGTAGTTTGCCTCTCTGTTTCCACCCTCTATAAATGGATGCAATTCACCCTGCTCCTTTCTGGACTACACCTTGGGAAAGTGAGCAGTAATGCAAATCACCTTGCATTACTGCTCACTTTCCCAAGGTGTAGTCCAGTTTGAAAACATCAGAGTACATCTTCACATGCAGAAGCTAGCAATGTGCCTCAGTTGAGTAATTTATGTGAAAAACTGTGTGTATTAAACAGTCCCTTGTCAGTCACTTGTTAGCAACAAAATTGTAATGTTTCCTTAACAAGGGTGACAGTGAATTTTTGTTTTAAAATTTATGCAGATATATTGCTAGACAGCAGAGGGTAACAGCTTCTTAATGATACATTATAACAAATAAGGCTAACAGTTTCATTTTAAAAATAACTTTTATTCTTCTGCACTTTGAGAAATGTATTTTCTATTTTAAATTGAATTTGGAACTCTGGATAGTAGGTGCCAGGCTCACAGCACTATGCTGTTAGTCCACAGAAAAGGTACAGTACAGCACAATGTAGTGGCCCAGTAGATATATTGCACAGAGTACAGTGTGTAGACTTGCTCATTTGCCTCAGCTACTCTAATACTTTTAGGGACAAGAGAGTAGTTCATTCCTTGGCACATGTGTTCCAAGAAGCTCTTGGTGCCAGCTGGCGGAGGACACTGGAATTTTATGGGGATCTTCAGAGTTAGATGTATGCATAATAGTTCATTAAAGGATAGCATATGAAATCTCTAGTAAGAGCCAGTAGCCCACTTGTCATCATAATGCAAAATGCATGGATGGATAGTATTAGGGAGTTATGTGTCTGTAGTGAAAATTATGTTCTTGAGGCAGGTTACCAGGAGGTGATATGTCTTAGGTTCCTTTCAAGCAGGAGATAATGGGTGCTTATCTCTCTGCCTGGGCATGTGTATATTAGGCATCGTGTATGTCTCAGTATGGATGCCTGTCTGCATACTGAGCCAGATGCTAATCAAGAGATTACGAAAACTCCATGAGTGGAGATTTAGGGAAATAAAAAAGATCTCATTGTGCTTCCCTTCCTGAGTCTGTTATCAGCAAAGAGCTGGGAAACCTGCTGCAAAGTGTGTATCTCCCTGCCAATGCCCTCCACTTCTGGGGGTGGCTCACATGAAGAGTAGAAGCTACTACTGCCACCAGTAACTCTGTTAGCTTTCTTTTTCCTGTTTGCTTTTTTTTAAAAAAAAGCTCAATTTTTTTAGATTTAATATCCTATGTTAAAAGAATGGTGAGGTTGCAATGTGAAGAACGCAAAAGTTAAGAAATGTCAGAATTAATTAATTAATTAATACAGACTTAATTTGGCCTCCTGATGTGTATGAATTATAATATGATCTGTAATTGCATGATCTCATACTGGTTTTTCCACAGGACCCCTTTTTCATTTAGTGCACGGAAAGAATGGTGCTCAGAGAATAAATCAGTGTTGTATAGTGAATGAGTCTGTTGTCTGTAGGAGCTTTCCAACTTTGGCAACAAATGGAGGGATCCTACAGACAATCTGCTTCCTCACTACACAGCCCTGATTCATCCCTAGAACCGGTCCTCCTGTGCACTGAAAGAATCAGGGATCCGATAGAAAAAATAGTATGTGATTGTGTAATTTCTGACTTTATCATAAAACATATTCCCAAGAGGGCTGAATTAAAGCTACATGGGCAACTTTTGTCATTTTTTAACTTTTATGGGCTTAACTTTGCGATCTTGGCATTTTTAACATAGTTTTTTATATGTTATAATTCAGTATGTATTCATCAAGTCAGTTGGGAACCCAACTGATTAGGGATGCATGCACTCTGGTTCCACCTCCAGAAGTGGTCTGGGGATCAGACTAGGCTCTACATATTTGGAAAAACAAAGAAACTTTCCCACAAAGAAACTCTCTTAGTGGTCTGACCAGCCGCCACCTGAAGGGCACCAGCTTTGTTTTACATTTATCCTCTGAGTGGGAGCAGATGGTTGCCCAGTGAGAGCAGCAGCTTCTTATTGTGGGACAGCTTTATATCTCTGGCACTGGAGTAAAACTGTGACTTCTCATAAGGGACACCCAGGTTCTTCTCTACATTCAGAGTGTGGTTTCTGCCTCAGTTGTCTCCGGAGCTGGACTTAATCCACACAAACCTCTCCTAAAACTATTTTCCCAGTAGTTGGCTTCCACTTCTGGCCCAGCTGCTGGCCCCATTATATTTTTCTTCTCGTGCTTCTGCTTCATCTATAGGGTCATGGCACAAGAGAAGCCAGTGAAATGGAGGTGAGACTTTAAACTAGAATTATAGGCAGCAGGAGCAAAGGAATTCATATTTAAGCTGAGGCTATGAAGTTGTATGGCATCAAAATGTCCTCCATGATGCCACAGTTTTATTGCAAACCAAAGCATTACAGACCATCTAATATTTAAAATAAATTTAATAAAAGAAAACCTCTGAGTTAAAATAGAAAACACCTGAGCATGTTAATGAAAATCTTATTCCTGATGATTGGGAACTTCAAAAATGTAGAGACTGGATGCTTAGTTCAACACTCCAGACCATATGGAGAACTTTGCCAGGCAATGCATAGATCCTCCTGGTCTTGGGGGAAAGGGATGACAAAGGCCCTAAAATCCACTGTGCTTCTACCAACTGTGTCTAGAGAAAATAAGTCAAAATGTCTTCTGCTAACCATTGGGTTGGCACAGGCAATCAGCAAAACAGCAGCAGTATTATTGAATTCATGTGCCTGAACGCAATCAACTGGCGCAGTTCAAAATTTAAAAAGTAATTTTAATTTCTATCAAAAAATTTGAGAAGTCAACCTAGAAAAATAATTTTCATACAAACGTTTGAAGAAAACTTTGGAAATAAATCAACTACAATTTTGCAAACACTGTGAGACCTCTAAAACAGGCAAATTCAGCAACAACAACAAATATTCTAGAAATCCTTGGCCAGCTCTAATTACTGTGAACCTGAATCAGATTGAAGCCAGTGACCTAAAGGTTAACAGTGACAGCCGACAGCATCCAGTCTCATTCTTCTCTCCTTCTCTTACTCTTTTTTATTCAACATAAAATAAAAACATTTATACAAAAAAATCTTAAAATAATTGTCCAAAATCCCATGCAGATTGCATCGCCGAGGACATTGGGGTTCATTAGAGATGGAGTTTCAGCTTTAATTCAGAATTCTCTGGCTTTTGTCATTTTTATGTTGTTTTTACATTTTTATTTTGTGTGAATAATGGAGTACACATTGAGGTTCAATAGGTGCAATACTGTTAAATGTACGTCTTGGTAGATTTAAAAATGAGGGATTTATTTTGTCATTCATAAAGTTGTAATACAGTCTGGAGAAACTATTTGTTAAAAGATAGCATCTACTTAACCTGCTTATTTATTTCTTGTAGTAGAAGGTTAGATCCACAATAAATATACGAGGAAATAAGTAGATAGGGGAATTTATCTTAGAAATAAGATCCCTGTCACACTTTTGAAATGTGAAATGCATGAAGACCTGTCACAAAGATATACAGACATGATATTTTTTTTACTGTGCATTTGGAGGTGTTTGGCTATATTTGTCATTCGCTAGAGCAACTAAGCAGTGATTAAGTGATATAGTAATTTGAAAGTCTGTTTATAGTTCAGTGTATATATTTGCATTGGGACATTTGGTGTGACTGTACGTTCTTAATACTTCTCTCTCTCGCTCTCTTATGAAAATGGTTTTTTTGGCAAAATTAGTAATTGCTTTGTATGGATGTTTTCCTAAAGATTACTTTTAAAAGAACCCTTTTGTTAAATTATATTATGAAAATATTAATAATTGTTAATGTTTGTAAAGTACTTAGATGATGAAAATTGCTATATGATGCTAAATACAGTATTATTAAACTAAAAATTGATGGTTATAGTGTTGTTATAATAGCATTCTCATGTACCCTGACTTAATAGGCTTGTTCAGACTTGCCAGAACTGATGCCTCTTTGGTAAATCCCTAAAAGCAGAAACAGAGAAAAACACTCTTGGTTGGCAGAAAATTTATTTCAGCCTGAGCCCAGGCTCAGCTGGAAGTGGTGAGCTTTTCACTAGACCACATCTCTAACATTTTCTAAAAATGAATGATTTTACCACTTAAAAGTACACTAATTCACAAAATCTAGTTCACAAAAGTTTGTCCAAGTAACCAACAATCCACATGGGTAAGTGAGATGAAATCCATTCTCCTAATATAGAGCAAACATAATGGAATAGTGGTCACAGCTCTTTGTCATTCCACAAGGTGATGGGAGTCACATGAATTGTGTAAATGGAAATCCAATGTCCTACCCCCCGGGTTCTTCTGCTTCATACCTGCCTATATGGGGATAGCAGAGACGCCTTTCTTCATTATATGTGGCTGCAAACCTCCCAAACGTGTGCATTCTAAGGGTATATCTACACTACAAAATTAGGTTGATTTTTTAGAAGTTGATCTTTAGAAAGCGATTTTATATAGTTGATTGTGTGTGTCCCCACCAAACACATTAAGTCAGTGGAGTGCATCCTCGATACCATGGCTAGCATCGGCTCACGGAGCGGTGCACTGTGAGTAGCTATCCCACAGTCCCCGCAGTCTCCGCTGCCCATTGGAATTCTGGGTTAAGCTCCCAATACCTGATGGGGCGGGTGGTTTTGAGTACATGTCATCAGACTCCTCTCCCTCCCTCTATGAAAGCAATAACAAGCAATCATTTCACAGCTTTTTTCCTGGGTTACCCATGCAGATGCCATAACACTGCAAGCATGGAGCCCGCCCAGCTCACCGCTGCTGTTGTGAGCATTGTAAACACCTCGCATGTTATTCTGCAGTATGTGCGGAACCTGGCTTGGAAACGCCAGCGTGAGGATGATTATGAGGAGGACATGGACACAGACATTTCTGAAAGCACAGGATGTGGCAATTGGGACATCTTGGTGGCAGTGGGGCAGGTTGAAACAGTGGAACACCGATTCTGGGCCTGGAAAACAAGCACAGACTAGTGGGACCGTATAGTGTTGCAGGTATGGGATGATTCCCAGTGGCTGCGAAACTTTTGCACGATTAAGGCCACTTTCCTGGAACTTTATGAGTTGCTTTCCCCTGCCCTGAAGTACAGGAACACCAAGATGAGAGCTTCCCTGACAGTTGAGAAGCGAGTGGCGATAGCCCTGTGGAAGCTTGCAATGCCTGACTGCTACCAGTCAGTCGGGAATCAATTTGGAGTGGGAAAATCTACTGTGGGGGCTGCTGTGATCCAAGTAGAAAAGGCAGTCACTAATCTTCTGCTATCAAGGGTAGTGACTCTGGGAAATGTGCAGGTCATAGTGGATGTCTTTACTGCGATGGGGTTCCCTAATTGTGGTGGGGTGGGAGACGGAATGCATATTCCTATCTTGGCACTGGACCACCTTGCCAACCAGTATGTAAACCACATGGGGTACTTTTCAGTGATGCTGCAAGCACTGGTGGATCACAGGGGACGTTTCACCGACATCAGCGTGGGATGGCTGGGAAAGTGCATGACGCTCGCAACTTTAGGAA
>ML677334.1:37735130-37805130 GCA_007922305.1 Dermatemys mawii | reverse complement strand
TTTCCTAAAAGTTTAAAGGTTGCAAATTCCAAAGTTATAATGATAACATTACTAGTCATTGATTAAAATTGTTAAACATATCCATATGTCATCACGCACAACAAAAGAAAAGAAAAATTATTTCTTGATTATGGAGAATTCAACAAACATCAAGCTGCAGAGGTAGATGTGAAATATTGTACAGTAGAAGCTAGTGTCATACAGATGGAATTGTGTCTGTGTGTATTTGTTATACATGCACACACATATGTAAACAAGGTCACTAATGTGTCTGGAAGCAAATCATAGCTCTTCACCTCTTTTCTGTTGTTTAAAAATCAGGGGCTAAATTCTGCCATCTTTACCTAGTATTTTCAGGTATAAACTCTGATTGACTTTAGTAGGAGTTTTAGCTGAATTAGAGGTGCAGGATTTGACTCCAAATGAATATGAAGAATCTAGATGATAAAACATTATATAATGTGTATTAATCGGCCTATTTTAAAATAATTCCTCTGTTTTTAATATTTTGTATCAGTGTTTCAAAAAGACATTTAAAAAACCAACCAAAAATAAAACATGCAATACATTTTCAAGCCTACAAAGGTACTATGAATGCTCTGAATCCTCATTAACATACAAAGCTGCTGGTCACTCTCAAGTCTGCTTAGAGATGCTAAACACAACATGAGCTAATTTATGGCGATATATAGATGATGAACTATTTCCTAATAGGCATGGAACAGCATTTAACTTTAAAGTGTGAATTTTATGCTGGAGTGGTGGGTATTGCAGCTAGTTAGAAAGATTTATATTTAAAATTGATTAATTAATTAAATTAATATTTAATTAATTATAATTAAGCTTTCTTCTTTATAGCCCTTCTACTCCTTCCTTTAATACTTTCATGAACTCAAGTGCTAGAGAAAAAATCTTAACACAAAAATCCAAGCAAGAGAAGAGAGATTATAGAGGGAAATTTCTTTGTAAAAAACCAATATATTACTTCGGTAATTAATATTAACGGTAAACGTGAGTTAGAATTCAGATTTTGGTTATGTAATTTTAAAGTTTTGCTGGTATTAATTTGCTTCTTAAAAGGAATAGATTCTCGTCGAGAAGAAATGAGGGGCTTTTTTTTAATTACCACTGTTTTTCTGTCTGTTGTAGTGGGTTTCTTTGGTTGGTTTTTAAGTCAGTTACAATTACAAAATGGCTAGGGCTAATTCTTATATTCAGTTATCGAAAGGTATTCTGCATGTAGGATACCATTTGTAATACCTATTGCATAAGGAACTAATTTTCAAAATGGAGCCTACAGTTCCAAGTCTAAATTTGTGTGTAAAATGTCACTCCTTATGTTTTTGTGTGCCATAATATATGGATTTGCCTGGCCAAGCTCCCTTTTAAACACTGAAATATCTTATACAAATCCATCAATATTTTTGGGCACACACTGTAGTGAAAAGTTTAAGGCCACTTGGAATGATTCAGGCTAAATTATCAAAGAGCTTGATAATTTTCTCCAGATCAAGAGCACGGGTATCTCACATGAGGTATATTTGGTTGGGGGACAAAAAAAAGGAAAGTGCTGCCACCATAGAATCATCCAGAGAGTTGATGAGAGCAGTGGACGCAGGGAACACTTGTACTGGGGCCCTGAGCTCAGGGAAGCCCCCCAAACCTCTCTAACATCTGGGTAAAGTGAAACTGGAAAGGGATGGGACCCAAGTAAACATGATTTATTGGGACCCCAAATTTCTGTTGAGGGGCCAGCTCACTGCTACTATGTGGAATCCCCTCTCTGGATGCTCCATGGTCTTGGAATTCCCATAGGGGTTTTGCCATGCTGAAGGAGAGGAATAGGAGCTCTTGTTTGTGACATTCTTCTCCCCACAGACAATGGCTATCCCAGAAACAATCTCACTTATATTAATGCTATCAAAGCAACATTAATTCAGGCTCTGTACCTCTCCTGAATGGAATGTTTTGCACAGGTACTAATATATATGGCTAGTATGGGTAAAAAGAGCCAGAAAAGCAGCCTGGAGGGTCTAAGCTAGACTAGATTAGACTTCTCTGAATACTGTGGGTCTCAGTGGAGTTGAAAGACAGCACCCCCTTTCATCCTTTGAGGATCCTAAATCCCCTTCCTATTGGGAGAGTTTTAAGGAAACTGTTAGATTTCCCAAATGCAGTGTCCCAACTCTTCTAATGCCTTCTCCTTGGTATTTCTGTGGGTGGGTACAGTTTAGTTCCAAATTAGTAAAGTGACTAATTTGTTTTTAAAGCTATTTTATAATTGCACAGGATCTGTCCAAGGTTAACGTTATTATTCCATCATGCTCTTCTCAATGAGTCTTATGAGATGAAAGTGCCTAGTATGCTAGTACTTACTGTGTAAAAATGCTACTGTGAAATGATAGATTGTTTTTATAGACAATGAGGCAAAATTTTAGCTGGAATAAAAATACTAAAAAATGAGCATTTACACACTTTTTATAAGTAGTGAGCCTGCCAAATCTCTCTCTAATTGTTCCGGAGGTTTAGAATGAAGAAATATCATTAAAGATGAACAATATGAGTTCTACTGCAATTTCTGTAGTAATCCCCAGACTTGTTTTCTTTATGTCATGAAAGTTTTAGAAACATAAACAGTACTGAATTGCTACTGGTACCGAATAATATGGCTTTTATTGTTGCCTGGGCTCTTCAATATATTCAAGAAAATGAATTAAATTATTTTTTTAAACATAAACATACTAAAGAAGACCATGATCAAATCAGTTAAAATTTCTCCCTATCCTTAATTTATTAGTAAATTCAATATATTTTATTTAAGCAGAATCATATATACAGTATATTAACTTTTCCAGGCAATCTTTACTCAGCACAGAAAGGCCAGATGTATGGGAATTGTAAAAAATCAGGATATGCATAAAAACTGTTCAAGTGCATAAAGCAGCCCCATCTGGAAGACATCTAACAGAAATGAAGTTGTACAAAACCATTCCATTGATAATAAAGCTAATTTTTATGGGTCTGACAAGTATGTAATTATGTTCAGTGGTGCTTTTCAGATTTTATCACAGTCAATAAACCGCAGTGGTAATTTCATTCCCATTTGACATATTTACATGGAAACATTTGATTGGAGGAATTAGTAACCCTGAAAGCCTTGATAGATATGTTTTAATGATCTGTGACCTCCGCAGTCCCTCATCTGTTTATTGTTGCAACAGGCGAGAAGTCATTCCTATGTGACCTTTGTGGCTTTGCTGGCGGGACACGTCATGCCCTCACTAAGCATCGGAGGCAGCACACAGGTCGGTGAAGCTGTCTTTACCCTTTGGTATATTCTCTGTAGCAAGGGAGTATCATCCAGACTGGGAAATAAAGCAAGTCAAATAGCACATTACAGCGCAAATAATATATTTGTTTGCTTTCCCTTTTTCATTTTTGTAAAATCTCTATGCCAAGGCTATATCAAATGCTGTTAGCTATGAGTTTGAGTAATCTTCATTTTAATTTTAAAGCAAGATAAAATTGTAAAGATCAAGTGTCTTTTTTAAATTAATGCTAAGTACACTAACGACTTCTATTTTAAAGGCCCAAATAGATTATACACTGCCTGAAGCTTTTTCAAGAGTCTGCCTGCGGGTCCCTGGATGAAAATTAGAGATCATATTTAGATGAATCCATTATTTTGGACTGAGACATAGTTCAAAGCTGGTGTTGTTTCAGTTGCCCTTTTGCAATTTTAAGGTGGTTTGTAATTAATAGATGCGACTTAAAGAGATACCACGCGGCTTGCATGTAAAGCAGGATTTCTCTTTCTGACTGGTAAAGCTTTCATACCACATGGTTATAAAAATTTAATATCAGATAAACTTAAATTGGGTCTCTGCTTCAGAAGACTTTAAAAAAATATAAGTTTTAAACATTTATTAATACATTTTACCTTAATCGTGCTTTTTAGTAGTTTATTGTGTTTGATTATTTGAGTAGGTTTTGTTCAAAAAGATGCAGAAGCATCACTGTTTAAAACACTGTAATTTTTATATTAGTGACTCGCATGAGGATAATAAAATATCATCAAGAATAATAGTGTATGGTTAAGTCACTGTTGTTGAATGTATACTGGACAGAAATTGCTAACAAATGTATGGTTCTAATGGTTGCATTGTGAATTTTCCATGGATTTTGTATTGTGGGGATTTTGTGTTTTGGCACTGTGTAAAATAATCCAATTCAGGACATTCACCATCTTGGAGCAGAATTTCCCTGATAGCACTTACTCTGCTTTCCTGGGGGTCCTGAAGCCATATACTCACAGCCATGATATCAGATTATTGAGCCAAGTCCGAGTGGAGGGAAGTGCGATGTTCACACAGGGGTGGGGTTTTCAGAGATTGACTGCCAACATCATGAAGTAAATTTGTTGTAATGATAAATGTACAATGCCAAGTTCTCCCCTAGTCACAACTATTCATTTTCACTGAAGTCAGTGGGGTTGTCATTTCTGGAAATTAACTTCTGTGGTAGCAAAAAATTTACATGTGAGAGAGGTACTGCCTCATTCATTTCCCACTTACTGTGGAATGTTTATATATTTTAAGTATTTAAGATGATGCATTTAGAAAATTTTACACTGTATTCTACCAATGTGACACTGTGTGAGTGCATCTAAATTTTAGCAGGAGCATAGTAACTGCTGTAGATAAAGTCATGTGCTTCTGTTCTAACTCCCAGTTCTCATTTCCTGATAAATTTCTAAAATGTTCTCTGGTTGGGCTGGAATTTACCAAGCCTGATCTCTTCTTGAATGAACACACACACACACACACACACACACACACACCCCTCCCTATATATAAAATAGTATAAGCAGAAACAATTCAGTAATTTTAGAAGAGAAAAGCTGAGGAAAAAACAGTATTACCATCCTTAACTTTGCCTCTCGTGTGAATACAAATACTGTTTCTCAAATAATACAAGATAATAGCATACATATTTTTGCAAACTTTGCTACACTTATGTAGTATCTGGCAGTGTTGTGTAATATTCTGTTTGTTGCACAGAGTTCATTAAATTCATTTATGTGAAATATGTAAACGTACTTCAGTAATAGAGCTAGCATACAGACCACTTACGGACCAAGTATGCAGCTAAAGTTACCTTCATAGTTAGCTGTCTCATTTTCTTCATTATGCATTCTGCAAAATATGTAGTATCTGGGTGCTAATCAAATTATTGATAGGCATAGGAAAGATATTATATCAAGTTCCCAAGTTAACGAAGATATATCTGACCAATATAATATTGAAAGTATTGTATATAAAAACTAACAGAAAATATTTTACAAATTCTACACATATTTATCCTGAGCTACAGAAAAAAGGCATGTCGTTATATTATGTTTTTTGAGAAGTAGTATATGATCTAGAAACTAAACACAGTGGACCAGACCCTCCGAGGTTCTAAATTTGTGTAGCTCTGTTGAAGTCAATGGACAAAGTTTAAGTCAATGGAGCTGAATCAGTTTAAGCCAGCTGAGGATCTGGTCTTACAGACTAATATACACACAAGAGGAAGAGCTATTGCTGCATATTCAACATAAACTTTTTTTAATTTATTGAGTTTTGAGTACTTAGCCATGCAACCTTCTCTCAAGTTATTTGTAATAGATTTGTTACATTATGGTGGCTAAACACATTAGCCAAACTTTTCTACCATAGATACCTAAAGGGTAGGCACTTGAATTTGTCTTTAGGAAACTTACTAAAAATATCCTCATTTTCAGATATCGTGACCAATAGCAACATTCAGTGATTTCAGGGAGAGTTTTAGTTACTCAACTTTGCTGCAAATCAGGCCATTTTGTATTAAGAGCCCTAATATATATATAGATGCTTAAAGTTAGGTTGAAAATATTGGCCACTATATGCAGGTTTGATCCCAGTGAAACACTTTTAATACAATTTATTTGCTGGATGGCATCTGCCCTCCTCATGCCACCCTGGTGGAGACTTTCCTGCTATGATCTCAGGCATTTGAGGTTATAGATCATGAAGCTTGGCATCTAGCAGGCATAAGTTTATATTTTATGTCAGGACTGGAGGCTCGTTATTACTTTGCTATTAACTTTATACTATACAGGACAGTATCTCAGAGACAGAAGAATCTATCTTTTTGGCATTTATCTGCCTCTGTTGCACAAACAATCGGAGATGATTTTTTAGCAGAAAAATTATCTGCGTCTGCTATTTGTTTCAGAGAAAATGGCACAATATGCCTTTTGTTGGTGTTCTTTTTACTTATGCAGGTTCCACAATATTCTTATCCATTGCACAGCTTTATCTCAGTGCTTAGCCACATGCACCACTCTTTGCATCTATATTTCTCTTGTGCATCCCTGTTTGACACCATTTTCTCTGCACAGAGAATGCCCAAGAAAATTACAATAAGGTTTGAAAGGGATTGGAATCAAAAATGGTCTAAATGGCTTAAATAATTCCCTTCTATAATAAAAACTGTTTTGGAGGGTGACACAAAACATCTCCCTATCCAAGATTTATTTTTATCACCTGTCAGAGACCCTTGATTCAAGGGCAAAGGAGCATATCCTCACATGTAGTTGATGTGTCTTGACCACTTTAATAAGCTTCCCATTCTCCCAGCCTCCAGACATAAGTTGTCTTGGTATCCAGGAGGCATGTTCAGAATATCTGACAGATACCTGACACAGAGGATGACTGGGTCTCAGACCTGGATGTGCCTTACTGTTTAGCCTTTCATTCTCTTGCGTCTGATCCTCCTTGTGCTGTTCCTCCTCTTGGGAACAGAATTGGGCCAGACTATGCACATACACTGAGAAATACCCGGCTCTGCAAATAGTGCCATTTTCTTCACTGGAATTATTTGAGAGGAAAGTACTACTCAACATGAGTATAGGATTCTGGCCTTTTGTCACTCAGAGCGCAAAACATCTTCCTCAGAAGTCAGTTTGGCAAACAGAGAATGCTACCCGTCACAGGATTGTTTATATTTTTAAAATGAGAAAGAGAAGGGAATTAAAAAAATGTTCATGTTAAACAGGAAAGAAATATAATTACTCATAAGAGGTGATAAATGTATACTTTCCACTTTCACTAGCATGGTGCATTGCCACACAGATCTGTTTGACATAGATATGCTCAGTTGCATAGTACCATGGGTGTTAGCATGTCAGTACTGAGAGACGGGAAAAATTCAACCCAGAAATGGTATAATTTTCTTACTAAAGAAAGATGCAGCCTGTCATTTGGTTGACATCTCTGTTCTTTGGTTAAAAAAAAAGAATACTTAGTATACTACTTCTCTGTACAGTATGGTTTTTGAATGTAGAATGGACTATGGCTTTCACTGACGATGACTTAATAAGGGGATGTCGTGAGTCTTTCTGGTGGTCCACCAAGAGCTTTTCCGGAAGTTCTACAATGGGTTAGAGTACAAAGCTCTATAATGTGTTTAATCAGTGACATAGCCACAGATTGGCCACACCTCTGGAGCCACATGCGGCTCTTTATAAGTTACTGTGTGTTTCCTTGTATAGGCACCGACTCCGGGGCTGGAACTACAAGCACCAACTTTCCAATGTGCTGGGGGGTGCTCACTGCTCAACCCCTGGCTCTGCCACAGGCCCTGCCCCCACTCCACCCCTTCCCACACCCTCCCTGAGCCTGCCATGACCTCACTCCTCCCCCACCCAGAGCCTCCTACATGTCATGAAACAGCTGATTGGGAAGTGCAGAGTGGAAGGGTGATGCGCTGATTGTCAGAGCTGCCAGTGGGCAGGAGACTCTGGGAGCAGGTGCAGGGAGATGATCAGGGCTGCTGCTGAATTAATGTGGCTCTTTGGCAATGTACGTTGTTAAATTCTGGCTCTTTTTCAAGCTCAGGTTGGCCACCCCTGAGCTACATAAAGACTAATGGCCTAATTTTTTGGAAGTGCTGAGCATCCCCACTTCTGGCTAAAGGTAATGAGAACTACAGGTGCTCAGTACCTCTGAAGTTCAAGTCATAGTCTTTTCCGTTGTAAAGCGACTTTATTATAATGTTGCCTCTGTCCTTGTTGAAAACTTATTGGTACTTGTGGAACGAAGAAATACATTTTATGTGTTATCAGAAACTGGGTGAAAAGCCGCGTCAGTGCCTTTAAACAGCTTTTGTTGGCTGACACAAAGCTGGACACAGATTTAATGTGGTAAATAGAGCCTACCTGAGTAGGTTGCAGTAATGTCTATTAAGTAACGCTGCTACTCCATGAGTTGGAGGGGAGGTTTCCATCCCACCAATTGTCATGGATTCCCCCCAAACCAATGTTATTTACTCGCACTTTGTGCAGTTGAGAGAATCTGTCCCCAATGGAGACATGAAAGTGATATTGCAACTTTTAATGATCCTGCATATAAAATTAGTTTCCATTAGGGCTGTCAAACAATTTGTTTTAAAAAATCACAATTAATCATGAGATAAAATAATAGTCGTGATTAATTGCAGTTTTAATTACATTGTTAAAAAATAGAATGCCAATTTAAACTTAGAAATATTTTTGGATATTTGTCTAGATTTTCAAAATATATTGATTTCAGTTACAGCGCAGAATACAAAGTATGCATTGCTCACTTTATATTATTATTTTATTACAAATATTTGCACTGTAAAAAGATAAACAAAAGAAATAGTATTTTTCAATGTTCCTCAGAAAAGTTCTGTAGTGCAATCTCATCATGAAAGTGCAACTTACAAATGTATTTTTACATTTTTTTACATAACTGCATTCTAAAACAAAACAATATAAAACTTTAGATCTTACAAGTCAAAGCATGAAGGGACATACAAATATTTAGCATATCTGGCATGTAAATACTTTGCAACAATGCCATGCGAATGCCTGTTCTCACTTTCAGGTGACATTGTAAAAGAAGAAGTGGGCTGCATTATCTCCTTTAAATGTAAACAAACTTTGTTGTCTTAGGGATTAGCTGAACAAGAAGTAGGACTGAGTGGACTATTTTTTTTTTAATCTAGGTAATTTGTTTTGTGTTAATTGTATGCACTAACTGTGATTAACTGACATATGCTACGTTTGTAATTTAAGTAAAGTATACCACCATAGTACAGTAATTGGGGATGGTACCCTTATTGTTTATGGCAGCTCCTGAACTTATTGCAATGCCTAAGCAGTTTGTGTCTTTGTTCAAATGTTTTCATGAATTTTTGAAGATGGTGACTTACACTTTTCACATAGAACACTGTTCTTATAATCAGTTCCATTCGCTCATTTCAATCTTGTACTTCTCAAGACATTTATAGGTCAATGTAATAAAGAAAGAAAATTTAATAATGTATGTATTTTTATCCAGATGAGTGACTCACTTTCTGTTTCTGTTTCTCCTGTGAACTGCTCTTCGACTTTAACATGCAGTTACATTACTTGGCATTGAATTAAATGTATAAAGTAGCCTCTTCCCACACATAAGCTTAAAAAAAGTGGAATTCTTTGTAAAGTATAGCACAGTAAGTATTGTGCTGTTTCATTAAATGGTTATTTAAAAGGGGGTGAAATTTTAGGATGGGTATGTGTTATTTTTCCTTTTCCATTTAAGCCATTAGGAGAAACTTAATTACAACAGACTTGCAGTAATAGATAAGGGTTGAAATCCAGGTGTCTTAAACTTTCTGATACTGTGGACCCATTTTACAAGAAGGTTTCTCATGGTCCTTTTCCTCTCCCATTCCTGAACACACAGACCACGTGTCCCCATCACAATCACACTTTGCAGTCAAATAACAGCTCTGTAGCAATTACTGCAATTTCTCTTATGGAAAAATGTGCTAGGAATGTATGTGTAAAATTTGTGGATGTCTTTTATATAATAAGGGACGATTCTTGTTTTCTCAGTTCTTCAAATGTAAACAATGACCATCTACTAGAGGCAAATAAGCTATCTCTGTTTCAAGCAGTTTTTGCAGGCCTTTCAGCTCCTCTTCACAGTGAAAAGCCTGATCAACGGTAGAAGCAGCTGGAAATTAGTAAGAGTAGCCAGCAACATGACCAGCGGACCACCTTTTGGGTTGTCCACTTGTTTCAGACATGATAATTTGATAAACAGAACTTTAAAATGTATGGTATATAGTAATTATTTAGGGCTCTGTTTGCACCCAGAGCCATATCTAATACAATAGGGATGAGACCTTTTCCGCCCTGTTAACACTATGTGTGTTTTGTTAAAGGTGCTTCTGTAATAGTATTTTAAAAATTTTAAAGTTCATTCACATCAAAGTTGGATCAGCAACAGCATATTCCCATACCCATAAATACTGTGTGTCGTCTGTTAACAAAAAATAATTTAAGCATTCTTAATCAAGAATCATGCCTTCATGATTTATTATTATTGTATTATTTTAGTAATTATTATCTATTATCATAAATTCACAATGCAGTTTATGAGTGCAGAAGGGTATGCTCTACATCCCAAAGACCTTACAGTCAAACAAAACACTGTATGAAGAACAGCACATATTTAGGAAAGGGAGCATTTGAATATTGTTTGTGAAGAGAAGATGATAGGAGAGAGGACATCTAAAGGATAAGAAGAAGAGGACTATTTTAGATGTAAGCTGAGAGTGGGAGAAAGACATGGAGCAGGCCATGAAAGGATTAGAAAGAGTGTAAAGAGTGGGAGGAGGAAATGAAAGCTGAGATTTAGGTGGATCAAGATCACATGTAGGGGTTTGAAGATTAAACCAATCAAGAAATGTAAGGAGAACTGACCAGAGTTGCAAGATAAAAAGAGAACTTTGAATAGAGTGTAATGAGGAGAGCTGAACAATGTGGAAAACAAGCGAGATGGTTTTATAAGTGAGGTTGATAGCACTGCTTATTATTAAGGCTGCCTGACACTTCCACCTTACACTGATCTACAGTTTTTTAGAAGTCGTCTGCTTCAGAGATAAAATGTGATATTTATTATGTATTTTGATGTGCTGAATTCAAATATGACAATTAAAACAACTGATTGGCTACTGTTTCTAAGATATTTAAGTTTTTACATTTTATGTCTATGTATATTGTGTAGATAGTAGAGTTTTAATCATAAATTGTAAACCTAGGTCTTTTCATGTGTTTATGGTTGCTTTACATTTCACCTGTCCTGTTTATGTAACACTTTAAAAATCAGCAAAAGGGTTATATAAATAAAACGTATTATGAAACAAAAGGCAAAAAAACTATTATGTACGTAGTTTAGTCCTATTCAGTGTCTACTCGGCGCTTCTTGGCTTGTCTCTTGTATTCATTAAATGGAGCATCTCTTGTCACTGTCCACCAATGGTCTGCAAACATTGATGGGCTCCATTTGCCCTGATAGCGTTTCTCCATTGTTGCAATGTCCTGGTGAAATCGCTCGCCGTTCTCGTCGCTCACTCCTCCGCAGTTCGGTGGAAAAAAATCTAGATGAGAGTGCAAAAAATGTATCTTTAGTGACATGTTGCAACCAAGGCTTTTGTATGCCTTGAGGAGGTTTTCCACCAACAACCTGGAGTTGTCTGCCTTGTTGTTTCCGAGAAAATGTATAGCCACTGACTGGAAGGCTTTCCATGCCGTCTTTTCCTTGCCACGCAGTGGATGGTCAAATGCATCATCTCGAAGAAGTTCACGAATCTGAGGACCAACAAAGACACCTTCCTTTATCTAAGCTTCACTTAACCTTGGAAATTTTCCATGGAAGTACTTGAAAGCTGCTTGTGTTTTGTCAATGGCCTTGACAAAGTTCTTCATCAGACCCAGCTTGATGTGTAAGTGTGGTAACAAAATCTTCCTTGATTCAACAAGTGGTGGATGCTGAACACTTTTCCTCCCAGGCTCCAATGACCGTCGGAGTGGCCAATCTTTCTTGATGTAGTGGGAATCTCTTGCATGACTATCCCATTCACAGAGAAAACAGCAATACTTTGTGTATCCAGTCTGCAGACCAAGCAAGAGAGCAACAACCTTCAAATCGCCACAAAGCTGCCACTGATGTTGGTCATAGTTTATGCACCTCAAAAGTTGTCTCATGTTGTCATAGGTTTCCTTCATATGGACTGCATGACCAACTGGAATTGATGGCAAAACATTGCCATTATGCAGCAAAACGGCTTTAATACTCGTCTTCGATGAATCAATGAAGAGTCTCCACTCATCTGGATCGTGAACGATGTTGAGGGCTGCCATCACACCATCGATGTTGTTGCAGGCTACAAGATCACCTTCCATGAAGAAGAATGGGACAAGATCCTTTTGACGGTCATGGAACATGGAAACCCTAACATCACCTGCCAGGAGATTCCACTGCTGTAGTCTGGAGCCCAACAGCTCTGCCTTACTCTTGGGTAATTCCAAATCCCTGACAAGGTCATTCAGTTCAGCTTGTGTTATGAGGTGTGGTTCAGAGGAGGAGGATGGGAGAAAATGTGGGTCCTGTGACATTGATAGTTCAGGACCAGAAGCTTCATCCTCTTCCTCTTCCTCGTCTGACTCAAGTGAGAATGATTCTGGTGCATCAGGAACCGGCAGTCCTTCTCAGTGGGGTATCGGACGTATAGCTGATGGAATGTTTGGATAATGCACAGTCCACTTTTTCTTCTTTGACACACCTTTCCCAAATGGAGGCACCATGCAGAAGTAACAATTGCTGGTATGATCTGTTGGCTCTCTCCAAATCATTGGCACTGCAAAAGCCATAGATTTCCTTTTCCTGTTCAACCACTGGGGAAGATTTGTTGCACAAGTGTTGCAGCATATGTGTGGGGCCCATCTCTTGTCCTGCTCTCCAATTTTGCAGCCAAAATAAAGGTGATAGGCTTTCTTAACCATAGTGGTTATACTGCGCTTTTGTGATGCAAAAGTCACTTCACCACAAACATAGCAGAAGTTATGTGCACTGTTCACACAAGTACGAGGCATCTCTGCTCACTTTGGCTAAACAGAAATGTGTCCCTTTGCAAAATCAGACACTGACAAATAAGAGAGCACGACACTGTATGATTTCTAGAGCTGATATAGGGCAATTTGTTAAGCAGAGTGATGTAAGCTTCCTTATGATTGCATCATCCATGACTTCTAGGAATAACATGATACAATTCATATCATATATGACGCAATACCAGCTTCAGATTGCATCATTCATTGTTTTGCCTAAAAAGCAACTGCTGTCCAAAGCCAGTCATAGATTTATTCATAGATCCAGTCAAAGATGTATTTTAGTCATTTCTGGTTTAAATTGAGATCCCTTCCCTTTATAACTCACTTATGCTCCGCCATTCCCATGTCAAGGGTCGTATATACTGACCCAATAGCATATCTTGAAAACTAGAGCCAATCAACAATTTTAAGCATCATTTTCGTTCTCAGTGACCCAGAAGTAGTAAAGTTTGACTACATTTATTTCAGAAGCATTTTGGCTGTAGAGCAGTGTTATAAGACCATGTTTTCAATTGCTTATACATTTGCCAAACTTAAATCATTTAGGCTGAAGTTTTCCATGCTGAGTGACTTAAATGGCTAACTGATACTGAATTCAGAAGTAGTTTGGACTCTTTTCCTTTGTGACACATTAACAGTTGTGTTTAGACAGACTACAGATTACAGGCCTTTGGTTTAAGGAAGAGAGGGGAATTAACTGGTGTCTGAGTGGTCAGAATGCGGATTTACGTGTTCATTTCCTGCCCTCCGAGGACTCCAATATGACCAGCAACTATGTTATCTCCATCCAAAAGGTTTTCCTTGAGACCTCTGCCAGCTGCCAGTCTTCTACCTGGACCTCTTGCAGATCAGGATGCTGGTTTCAGCGACCAAGTCTGTGGCAGCTGCAAAGAGGGCAGATCTCCTTACGGAGCTCCTGGTATACAGCTCCCAGCTTGGTTTGTAGAGTCCCCCAGCATGCACCGGATATTGGTCCTGGCAGACATCAGCAGAATCGGAGACCTCCTGGACTACAGCCAGAGGGAGTGGGTGGATCACTCACATGCATGAGACTCTCCACCCCTCCTACTTCCCAGCATGTACTCCAGGAGGTGTGGGCAGCCTTATTGCCCGCTTTTCAGGCTTTCCTTGAGTGGGTCCTGTGGGAGGGTACTCCCCGCCCACCTTTCACCCCTGGCCATCTGAACCTTGTTATTGGGACCCCTCCCCTGTGAGTCACTCTGACCCCCTCCCTTCTGCAACCCGAGCTGACTGCACAATCTGCAGCCAGTTCATTTCCAAACCGCATCCAGGACACACTTATACAAGTTTGTACTCTATACCTTTCACTTCCTCACCCCGACGCCAAGGGGCAGGCTCTCCTACCATCTGTGGAGGGTGAGGAATCCTGGTGGACCAGGCTGTATTCCACCTTGGCCCCCCGGCCTGCCAGGGATATTAGTTGGTGGCTCCTTCATGCAGCCGTGAGCACAGGCATGTGCCAGCATGGTTCACCCACTTCCCCAATACCTGCCCCTTCTGTGGCATGAGAGGGACCTTAGCAAACATCTATTTTGAGTGTTCCAGGTTTCATCCCCTTTTCCAGCTCCTCCAGAACCTTGTCCTCAGGGTCTGGCTGCACTGTTCCCCGCATCTCCTGATTTATTCACACCCTATCCACGGCTCCACAAAGCCGTGGGACCTCCTCATCATCCTCCTCCTGGTGCTAGCCAAAGTGTCCATCTGTAAAACCAGGAGGAGGATGCTGGATGGGGAGGTGCTCTGCGACTGTGGAACCATTGCTGTTCCTTCCTACAATCATGCAGTCACGCAGAGTTCCTCTAGGCTGCATCCACTGGCTCCCTACATACCTTTGAGGAGCAGTGGCACAGTCCGAGGTTGACTGCTCGGTATCTCCTTCCAATTCTTTGTTTGCAGCCCTCTGACCTCACTACTGTTCTTATTATTTTAGTATTAGTTGTCCCATGAAATTATTTGAGCCTTCACTTTAGTCACTCCTCCCTCTAGTTTGCTTGTGCCTGCCCACCCCCCAGGAACTCAGTAGGTATTCGTTCCCTGTATTCTACCAGGGAATTGTGCTGCAAAGTTTAGAGCTATTGCCGAGGCATTAAGGACAGATTTGAAACGGCATGGGCAGTATGGAGATAGTGGAAACGGTCATAGGCACTTGAGTGAGCATGGATTGGGAGTGAGAATATTAGATATCAGGAGGAGAGGGGAAGCAGTTGTGGGAAGAGGGTTGAGGATGAGATGAAGCAGTTAGGAGGGAAGTGATTGTAGAAGAAGCAGAAGCAGTTGGATCAAGCCGTGGGAAATTAGCAGCAGTACTTCTTCCTTGGCCATGGTGGTGGAAAAAGCAATTTGAGCTTTTTTTTTATTCCCTATCACTTTAGTCTGGGATGTTCTGTCTTTGATTGAGACAAGCTTATCTATCAAGTGAATCAAAAAATTTTCTTATTGACTTAGTTTCATACATAAATATTTTTCCCCTTGGTGCAGCCTCTCAGAGCTATTGAGAATGTTAGGCAGTCAGTTTTCCCCAGTTCATTTAGCCTTTTGTTTTGTGTTGCTGTGATGTATTTTCTGTCAAGTGAAATTTACACCTACTCTATCTGACAGGAACACTTAGCCGCAAGGATTTCCTAAGGAGAAACTTCCTCATGTGGTGGGTGAGGATTATTCATTTTTCTTTTGGTCATGATGGAGTTTCCAAACTCTACTAGCTACAGTGGAACTTCACTGATCTGTCTACCTCACTGGCTCCGCTTCAGCATTGCAGCAGAACTTTTTTGATATGTGTTGAAGTGGACTGCAAATCAGAAAATCATTTTCAGTGCAGATTTGCTGGTTTCCAGTTTACAAAGGTGCAGTTTAATAAAGTTCAAATGTATATTAAATGAAAACTGCTAAACAGAAGGAATTAAGGAAGACCCTTCTCTATAATACTTGTAGCTGTGTTATTTAGACTTCAGAAATACTACTATCTTCTTTAATTCTCTAAGAGAAAACAAACCAGGAGTTAGCACAGGAATTTTCAGTTCAAGAATAGGTTGTTGAAACAGTGCTAAGTATGCCAGAGAGTTTAATTGGAAAAGAAGTCACTGTTAGTCAAACAGTTGGAAGAATCACTTTTTTCAGAGAACAAGAGATTGGGTATATGACAGGAAGGTCTCGTTTGGAGCAGGAAAGGCATATTTGCCAGCAGTCGCAATCTGTCCAGCACAATTCTGGGTTTCCCTCTGGCCAGGGAACAGGAACTGAAAAATAATAGCTGAAATTCTTTCCAGTAGTTCTAGAAGCAATTGTTCTGAGTCTTGAAGCTACTTCTCCTTTGCCTGCGTCTCCCCATGCAGGTTTCCCATTTTCTTTCTCTAGAGCTGTCTTTCAAAGCCTTGCAGTCTGGGCTTCTCCTGCTTTGGCTAGTTTGAAATATGAGGACTAATCCCAGCTTTCATTTGGGAAATATATGTGGAGCTGGCATGACCATCTATTAATATTCCCTAATACTTCCCATTTTTCCAACATAAAACCCTGTTTTCAATTGCTTATAACTTTGCCAAAACTCAGCTGTTTGGGCTGAAATTTTCCATGCCAGGTGTCTGCCTCAGGCTAGTTTTTTAAGATTGCAACCAAAACAGTTTAGTTGTTCCTGAGAATGAGGCTAAAAAAAATATGTTTCTTTGTCCACGTTAAAAAAGTTTCTAGCATCCTTTACTTTGAAATTTTTTTGAATTCTCTGCTTTGGAGCAAGCACTTGATATTTGGTAGGAGGTGGCCTTTATGTTAGGGAATATTCGTCTCACTGTCCCAATGAAAATCTGACCAAATTTGGCAAAGTTATAAACCTTAGAAAAAAATGCCATTTGCACAGGCTCAGTAGAGACTTCTTAGATATTATTAATTAAATTCCCCCAAAGATTCCATCCACACTGGGCATGCTCCATTGTGGAGCTGAGCAGGACTTTCTAGGTCATTGAAGGAGTGGGCTGCTGCAGGCTGTGCTGGGTTGGAACTGAGAACAGAGAGCCTGTTTCTTCTGTGCTCTTAGTGACCCCTCAACTGGGCCCAGGCAGTAGAAAGGTAGAAGCTTTGATATAGGGTGACCAGATGTCCTGATTTTTATAGGGACGGGCCCGATTTTGGGGCCTTTTTCTTATATAGGCTCCTATTACCCCCCATCCTGTCCCGATTTTTCACATTTGCTGTCTGGTCAACCTAACTGGATTTGAATTCAGAAAGGTCAAGACCTAGATCTGTTGGATATGAGGTAAGCAGGCAACCAGGGAGTAGGACTGGGACCAGAAGCCTTCTGGGGGAGATTGGGATTGCAGGCTGGTAGTGTGGGGAGAGGGAAACTGTGTGTGGAAGGTGGAGTGAAAGGGAGACTGCAGTTGACTTGGAAGCAGTTTGGGTCTGAATACCTGTGGGGTTAGGGGAACAAGGGAGTAAGGGAAACATATCTGAAGAGGAGTGTTGGTGTGGAAGGGGAATTGAAAGAAGCAGAGCATAGAGACTGGGACATGGAGCTAGTGAGAGAGAAGACTTTGATTGGATGGGTAGCCTGCTGTGGGGGAGAGATTGGAACTGGGAGCGAGAGATTGGAACTGGGAGCCTATAAGGACAGGCAATGTGGGTGGGAGGGCAATTGGAGGTCGGGGGAAGGGGAAACTCATTGGCTTGGACTGGCTGGGCCAGGAGATGGGGGTGGGGGGAGAAGGGAGGAGAAAGGGAGAGATGGGGAGTCTGGGTGGAAATTGAGACCAGGACAGTGAGCCTGGGTGGGAGAGACTAAAACTGCCTGAGCAAGAGACTGCCTGGTGGAAAGTGAAAATGACAAAAGCTTTCCAGCAGAGCTGTTGGGGCTGAGGAGCTTCCAGCTACTCCCCCAGCTGCAGGGGTGAGGTTACTGGGCATCCCTAGTCTCTGTCGCTGTGACCCCAGAGGTGGGGATGCTGAGCAACCTGGCTTTCTGCCTTTCCAGCCAGGCAGGAAGTCTCTTGTCTTTTTCACTTGCTGCCTGAAATTGACCAGAACCTTCTGCTAAAGAGAGATTATTTTTTGCCATTTCATCCTGTTTTGTGACCACATTTTTTTTAAAAAAGCAAATTTTTTCACAAGAAGGGATTTACATTTTCCAGTTCTAGCTTTAGGTGTATTATGAAAGACGCAGAGAATTACACAAAGAGAAAGAATGGTCTCATTACTAAGACAACCAAATGCTACCCAGCTTTTCAGAGATGCTTACAAATTGCGTATTCCTCATTTTATAGGTGTTTCGTTTCAGACCCTGATTAGCAGAAGTCACAGCTGCAGCTGAAGTCAGTGGGAATTAAATTGCTTTATTGCTAAGTACTCTAAAAAATCAGGTCTTAATTGTCTCAACTTGGGCACCCAAAATTAGTGGAAACTTTAATCTCTCTGTGCCTCAGTTCCCCCAACCCCTTGTTTCACAGAGGTTTTAAGAAGATAATTGATATTTGTGAAATTAATCAGTCTGTCTTCAGAGTAGGGTTTGAATAGCATGCAGTAAATAAGGTCTAGGGGCCCACACTGAACAACAAGAATGAAACAAAATATTGAATACCTGCTCATTAAGGGAGCACTGCTATTCTATACAGTATATGAGGCAGGGATCCTGTGGAAATAATGGCATGTGATCATGTTATTAAAGACTTATCATAATGCATGCACATTAATTCTGAAACATTAATGCAACGTTAATTCTGGCAGTTCCCAATTTTTGAATGCTTGACCATTCCACCTTAATAATGTTGTTTTAAAATAGTGATTTTGTATGTGTTAGGTTTTCTATTCTTTGTTTTGAGAAGGAATCCTTACAAAATGTAGAACAATGTGAACTGACCCCTAGACTTGAAAATGTATCACTGATTTTTCCTGGCTACAGGTCCTTTGGTGCTCGAGTGCATCACAAATTGGTTCGCAGCTGTGGTGTGCGGAGCTGCTGCTGATAACTGCACTAAGGCTGCCTCAAGATCTCTTCAAGTCAGCTGCTAGAATCTTAGCAGCCAGTGTGACTTCTGCCTACTAAGAGAAACTGGGTAGTCTGAGTGGTAGAGTGGTCTTGTGGATGAAGCAAAGGATTGAAAACTTGAGAATCCCATGCTGTGACACTGACTCCACTGATTGAGTGACTTCACTTTACTTAGGGCTGGTCTTCACTGGGGAGGGGATCGATTGCGGATACGCAACTTCAGCTACGTGAATCACGTAGCTGAAGTCAGCGTATCTGCATCTGATTTAGTTAGTCCAGCTATAAAATGAGGCTGATAATTTTTGCTATTCTTTTCATTGTCTCCTCTGGTTTCCCCTCCCAACTTATCTTTTTCATGATGGAAGCTGCATTGATGAGTCTAATAAAGCGGCACTATACTTGTTAGGAAGGAGGAACAAGGGCTTCACATCTGAGCCCAATGCAGTACTTTCTCCTCCCTGGCAGGCAGGCTGCTCTAGTGCCACATGAGTAAGCAGCCAGCAAATTTGGTAGATAACTTGTAATGAGAGTTACTGCAGGAGTATTTTGTAATTGAGAAGAGGCTCGTTATATTTGAAACTGCAGATTGTATTCGCTCTTGTGCTGCATATGAACTGAAAATCTGGCTCAGGGAGTTTTCTGTTTGCTAAAATTATTAATGTCTGTATTTTCTTGTCCTCTTTCAGGAGAGAAACCCTTCAGATGTGATGAATGTAATTTTGCTTCCACAACACAGTCACATCTAACACGACATAAGCGTGTCCATACTGGTGAAAAACCCTATAGATGTCCCTGGTGTGACTACAGGTAACAAGTCATTCATAATAAAGTGATGAAAGAAGTTAAGATGATCTGATGAAGTTCATTTGAAATCATCAGTGAAACTATATTGCCTTTAAAATTCCATCAGTGCAGCAGTAATCAGATATTAAATTAAGAGATAATTTAACTTAAAAATTAGTCTCATAGTATTGAGATATTACTTTTAAAAAGAAAAACAAATGGTGGGAAACTTTTTAGCGGTAACACTATTATGCTAATATAGAATGTTGGTTTCGCAGCTGTTCTGGTGTCTGTTAGAATTCTCCATGGTGAGACTACTTATCTGCATTGCCTTTTCAAATCAACTCCGCTTTTGAAAATTTTCTCGGTTGAGTTGCAGCCATTCCACTAAGAAAGAAAAACTGCCCCAAAAGGCTTAGCAGCCTGAGCACCCCTCAAACACATATTAAAAGTGGAAGCAACTGGAGTTAGTTAAAGTTTCAGCTACAGTTCTTCCTCCTTCTTGGCAGGTTAGTTGATCAGGCAAGGTTGTAAGAAGAACATTCTGAGTGGCAAAGTTCCATAAGATGCTGCCCTAAAGCCGTCCTGTTTTGACAATATCATGGCTGCATTGTTAAGCATGCAAAAGTCAGGAAAAGAAGGAAATTAAGGCTATCTATGCAAGCTCAATTCGGCTGCATAAGCCTTCTGCACATTACAATGCAGTTTGTAATTAAATGCTCATATACTGTTTTTCAAATGCAGTTTAATATATGCTTTTTCTTTCATTGCGTTTTTGACATCTTATAACAGGGGTTGGCAACCTTTCAGATGTGGCGTGCCGAGTCTTCATTTCTTCACTCTAATTTAAGGTTTTGTGTGCCAGTAATGCATTTTAACATTTTTAGACAGTCTCTTTCTGTAAGACTTTAATATATAACTAAACTATTGTTGTATGTAAAGTAAATAAGATCTTAAAAATGTTTAAGAAGCTCATTTAAAATTAAATTAAAATGCAGAGCCCCTGGACCAGTGGCCAGGACCCAGGCAGTGTGAGTGCCACTGAAAATCAGCTTGCGTGCCGCCTTTGACACCCGTGCCATAGGTTGCCTGTCTTATAACATTGTGTACTATTCTGTGTATGCTATACAAAGAGTGCATGAAAATCATTCATGTCCAGCTTACGAGAATTAACTTTCAAAGTTTTAGAAATGGATAATATATTTGGGAAAGACTATATGATCATGTCATTAAAGGTTATTTCAATACATATAAACAAGGGGAAAGTTAAACTTGTGAGTGTAATTCTGCAGCATTTCTTGACTTGTGAGTGGTAAGCAAAGAACCATAATGTTCTTTTAACAAAGCTTTTTTTAATGGAATTTCCTACTGTTTAAAAAAGAAAAACTATAATAAAGGTTAGACACTTCCAGAGTGCCGTGTCCCATGCAGCATGAAGTAAATACTTGGAAGCTGCTGTATGGCACGCATTAAGAGCTCTACAATTTCTGCCTTACAAGTACAAACTGAGGGTACCATTGAAGTAAATGGGGCTCTTTCCAGTGACTTCAATGAGCTTTGGCTCAGGCAATGAAGGCAGGGCTTTGTGCTGGGCTCTACATCACTGAATGTTCTTCGAAGAGGCACATGGAAAGTGAGGATTTACAAGGATTGCAGTGAATATGGCAAGATGAGCAATGAATAAGGTAAAGGCTCCTGGGGAATGCTGTCCCATTCACAATGAACCTTAAAAGGGGCCTCATCTTCACTCTCATGAGCAGTCCCTACTCAGTGGAGTAGGTCCCATTGGCCTCAACTAGGAAATAAGAGAAAAGTTTTGGTGGTATAACGAGATTCATTTGAAATCACCAGTGAATGGAAGTGCTACTCGTTGCTCATGTAAGAATTTGCAGGATTGGGCCCTGGGTACACAATGAATGAATAGAGGGCAACTCTAAGAGCTTTTTAGCTGCTCATGACACAAAATGCATATCTTACATATTGATTACAGTATTGTTGTAGCTATGTTGGTCCCAGACAAGGTGAGTGAGGTATCATCTTTTAGTTTATCAACTTCTGTTAGTGAAAGAGACAAGTTTTTGAGCTACACAGACCTCTACTTCAGGTTTGGGAAAGGTACCACAGTGCCCTAAATATTGTGTCTGATAAGATGTGTAGTGAATGAGGCTAAACTGCTGGCCAGGGACAATTTTCCAAATACTGCTAGAGATCCCAGCACACAGAATGTTCGTGTAGATATTCTAGTGTGTTTGTAGCTATTTTCTTAGAGAAGAGAAAGAATAAAGCAAATAACTTAAAATTCATCAGAGTGCATAGAAAACCCTCTGGCAGCCCCCACTTCCTTCTTTATTTGGAAATAATTGTCCCATGGCTATAGTATTTCATATCTCCTTTGTCATGGCTCCCTTCTGGGCCCAGGTGACTGACTCTTTGTCCACATGGAGGGTGTACTCTTAAGGTACCAACTCATGCTTCTTGGGTCCAGCAGGAGTTTCTTTATGCACGCTGGCAGTGATGCAGAAATTAGAGCTGTTGCTGCTGCAGTTGAGAGGCACCCTGCAAAGCTGCTGAGGAGCCGGGAGTGGGACTGCTGTGCCTAGAGTTCAGCATCTCTATATCTGCCTGCCAGCTTCCACAGTCCTGGGATAATAGCCAAGGCTGTTGGCAGCTATGTTTTCTCCACTCCATCTTCCTCTCTTTCCTTTCCCTCCCCTTTTTTTCTCCTTAGTTGTTGGTGAAGTGGCTAACATACTGCCCTCTTCTTAGTTCTCTCACTTCTGTGCTGGGACTCAACATGTGGTGCTCTTCACAGTGATTCAATTGTAAGCCAACACCTCAGCATGTGTTATTGTAGGTGCTACCTTTTGGAAGAACATGAAATTAAGGCTGTAACTATTTGTAGGCATTAGACAACTTTTTGATGTAGTCAACATGATAAGCTTCATGTGTTCTGCTCAAACTCTCATGTTGGTAATTATATCCTGCCAGTCTATTGTAAGTTCCCCCAGATCAAGTGGTTAGGTTGTTGCTGGACTACCTTAAATACTATTTTGTGGTAACTCTGGGCAAATGCAGACTTCTTAATTGTAATCAGTTCATTTCAATGAGAGGAGTATTCTTTAGATTGTGTGTAGAAATACAGGAGTATTGCTTGCACTCTTTTATATCTGCTTTCAGAGGTGGATGACATGATCTCTGAATGCATTCCATAAGAGACAAGCTGGGTAAGGTAATATCTTTTACTGGACCAACTTCTGCTGGTGAAAGAGACAAGGTTTCAAGCTCAATGGAGCTCATCTTCTGTAAGGCAGTTTGGGAAGCTTTAGGATGAAAGGATGCTAATAAAAAAATAAATATGAATTTAGAAACTGTTGTGATTAAAATGTGGATTATTTTGCAAATATGTAGGCACATATCACTTGTCTTTTTTATTAGCAACAGAAACTAAAGTGGAATAGACTGAGACATTTAGGGGAAAAGATTGGTTTGGGCTGGATAGAATAGAAAGGAAAAATATTCTCAATAACTCAGTCAGCAGGGAAATTCTTTCCTTAACTAGGGAAAGACTTGAATGACTGTGGTGTGCCCAAGTGAATAATAAACTACTTTCAGATTTTTATCACACAAATTATATAATTCGTAATGAAATCTATATTCCCGAAAAGGAAACAAGTATAGCATTGGATTGTATATACCTGATTGATTTGTTTATATAAGCTATGTTTATGACTGTAGCTCCAAAATTGTGCAGTATGTTATTTGGAGTCATTTGCATTTTGACCTTGTGATATTTACTTTTAGACTTCTAAATTCATAATGAAAAAATACATTACCTCAATGGCAAAGAAATTATCTTCTAATTTTACGTATCTGGCAATAGTGTGAATAATTATTATTTATGAAATAAGGAAAAATCTTAAAATATGAACAATTCTCATTTGGATGTGTTTCCAGAAAGAGATATTATTGGTCTTTTCAGCCTGGATACATTTTTCAAGTTTGCACTGTTAATTTAGCCAATGACTCCTTCAGTCTATTTAAATGTAAATATATATGCTTTTCTCTGCATTTATGATCTCAGATCACAATATGTCTTTTCCATTATTAAATCAATATACTCCATTATACAAAAAGTTATTCATTCTTAATTAATGTTCACCACATTTTATAGTATAGAATTGGTCTCATAGGGCCCTCTTCCACCATTACTTATGCAATGGTTATCCTAGATTTCTATGGCATTTAAGAGAGAAGTGTTATGTGGCTAAACTTCTTTAATTGCATGACATTGGAATTCTACTGACAAAAATATTATGTGCATTTCCTATGCGGCACAGTGGAAAGTACGGAGTCCTGGAACTTGCTGAAACTGGTCTATGTCTGTAAATTTTGAATAGTGTGGATTTTATTTCCTAAGGCCAAACTTTTCAAACCTGTCTGTGTAATGTAAGGCCCCATATTTTGGCACCTAAATATTAGTGGCCTGATTTTCAGAAGTCCTGGGATTCCACAAATCCCAGTGAAATCAGTGGGAGCTGCAGGTGCTCAGCATTTTTGAAAATCAAGCCCCTTTACGCCTATATGTAGATTTAAGAGCCTACTTGTAGTTATTCAGATTTGAACCATTTGGCTTACGTCTGAGCCCATTAGAACTTACTGTTTCTTATAACTATCACCAATTCTTAGATATATAATAATATCCATTCACTGTAGAAGAACATGTACATCATAGTACAAAATAGATTAATGTTAATTTGTCATTGAACATATAAGGCCCAGTCTTGTTTTTCTAGCACACCATTAAAGTCTATGGGAGTTTAGACTGCATGAGAAATATAGGATTAGTCTTGTGATGTGTTTACCACACATTGCCATAACTTACTGTGACCATGAGATCTCATGACAGGTATAACATTAACTTACTGTATGTCACCACTGTTCTTTAATTAAAGAAAAAGACATTTATTCCTCTGGGGCCGCACTGAACGGTTTACAATCCACTCTTCATTTTACACACAGTATTCAGGAAAAAATGGAAGGCAGCATCCAGAGGGTTGACAAAATGTTCTATGGTAATAGATAAGAGACTTTTTACAAGCTTTACAAAATAAACAGCCAGACCAGCAAAACAGTATTCATTCCATAAATGCACCTTTCTGAAAAATATCACTTGTGAAGGATGTCTTACAAGACTCAGGATAAATAGCATGCATACTTAATATAATTATGTAAACTAAAATAAATATTTTACATTTATTATGCATAATAAAAGCATAATAAAATAATTAGACAACACTCCATAAGGGATTATTTCATCTGAAATTCCAACTGCAGAAGGATTCATTGTGTAGTTTCAGCAACAGCAGCATCCTGAGTTAGAGCGAGTGACTCCGTAGGGGCTACATTTTTTTTTTTTTTTTTTTTTGGACAGCATCCCTAGGGAGTTCCCATTTCCTTTTGACTTATTGTCTGTGCTCATGGGTTGTAAAATAAGGACTTTTTAACACACTCCAGGATTTGCACCCAAGTCATAAAAATGTGCAAAACAAGTGATTTACTCTTACATGTACTGTAGTTGCCTTTAATAACCTTTCAGCCACCTTGAAACTATTACCTCAACATTTGCTGTACACCTTGGCTATAATAAGAATAGTAAAGGAATATTGCAAATTCTGAGATAACAGTATTTAGTTATATAAGGCCAAAATGGAAAGTGTGTAAGGCCGATCTCTGGAATGAAATGGTAGAATGCAGTGGTTGTCATTAAAAAAAATCACCATTTACATATAGTTAGTCCATGACAATATTTAAGATGTCACACTGTTTCCCTGTACTTATAGCAGGAACCACCTGTGTGATATCACCATTGTTAGCTGTAGGTTAATGTTGACTTTAAATGACAACTACTAACCCCAAGCATTCAACTACTTCAATAGCAACTAATTCAATAACATTCAACTATTGACAACTACTAACCACAAGCATTCAAATATTCTGAATCATAACTTCAGATATCATGAGAATGGCTTAAAAACAATAAATATTGGATTCTTTTTATTTGACTTTTGTTTTTTGAGTCTTTAGAGTTCACATTTTCCATCTTTCCTTTATAATCATGAGGACTATTAGCTGGGGTTTTAAGAAAAACACGAAATATCCTGAAACTCAATAAAATTGTGACAATTGGCAACATTGCTCCAGTCCCATTTTTGGATGAGTACTCCAAGGAAGAACTTTTATGTGTCATCTTTTAAAGTTCAAATTCTACATTACTCGGATGCAAACCTGTTGACTTCATTGTCACTGAGATCAGAAATTAGACATAAATGTTAATAATTTCCATATAGATAGACCTTCGCCAACTTCTTTCCACTGCAGTCCATCTTGACCCACTGCCCAGCCCCCCTACCCACCCACTCCCATTGTGGCCTGCATAGGCACCTGGCCTCTTTCATCTCCTTACTGTCTTCCCCCTGCCATCCAACACTGTGCCTAGTCCCCAATCAATCGTTCTTACTAGAGATCTGCCTTTTGCCACTCTAGCCTACATATGAATTGGTCATATTTTCTCAATCCAAACACAATGTATTTGATATCAGCAAAGCTAGTGGGAAAATCTCATGCTTATTGCAGTGGGGAGAGAAACTCTAATGTTTTCCATTTGCATTCTACATTTTATCTTCTCTCTGCTCAAACTTGTTTCTCTCCACTCCACACAGCTACCACCATATTTTTCTCTCTTGCAGACATGCTGACGTTGGCAAGCTGTGTGCAAATTCATCACAAACTTTCCTATCATGCTCTTCATTAATAAGGGCAAAACATAACTTTAAGGGGTTATTTAGAAATATTTTCATTTAAAATAAATACAAGTTTTAATGCCCTCTTTCTGACTTCAGGATGAGTGAGAAAGTTCTGCTTTTCAAAATATTATTTTTAGCAAAAACACTTGATATGTTTTGAAATTCTTCGTGTTTCGAAGAAATTTATTGCTGTATATTTATATACAAAATATCTTTAAATCTATATATACTCTTTTATTTGTTGGCACAACTGAAGCAGAAATTAAGCATTGGGATTGCTGATTAACTAACACAGTCGCTTTGAAAAAAAAGTAATCGTATGCCTCTTCTCTTCTACTGTCTCTCAAAGTAGAATCAAAATAAACATGTTTATTAATCTTAATGTTCTTTAGTCCTGAATCCAATCATTATAAAAGGGTCAAAGTTATCTTTGGGAATGGTCATTCTATAAGGAATTGCTATGGACAGTACCCTGAGTGGTAGTTTGCTATTAGTGTACATATTGTGGTAGAGATGCAAACCTTAGAGATGAAAATAATAGATAATATTTTTGCCACTAGTCTGTTGCATTGTCTTATTTCCCAGGCCTAAAGCTATTATCATGTAATAAAGAACACACACCCCACATATACAAAATAAAAAACTGCATTAAAAGATCATTACTAAAGTTGCAAAGTCAGGTGCTCAGAAGTTAGGAAATACCAGAGTTAAGGTTGCCTATGGAATTTTAATTTGACCCCCATGTTTATATGCATTATGATATAGTCTTTATTTACATTCCATTTTTCCCTCAGTTCTGCTTCCTCATCTGGTGTAAATGGATGTAGCTCCATTTACTTCAGTGTAATGGCACCAGCCCAGCTTACATCAGCTGAGCCCACAGTATTTCTCTATTGGAATTAAATAATTTATTTTAAAAAGACCATCTGAAGTCAACTTTGATTTGAGCCTTATGTGGCTCAGAAAGAGAAAAGCAAGCCCACTTCAATAGCAGTTTCAGAAAGAGTGGGAACCTGCTTTGGGGGGAAATCCCAGCTGTTTAAAAATACAAAATATAAAGGTGGGAGGGTAATAAGTTTCTGAAGGAAGGAAAACAATTGTTGAGAAGGGTTTCCTCTTCTTTCTCTGAAGAGAACTTGTAGGCTTTTAGCGACCTCCAAACTTCCTCTGCAGTTGCAGATGGAATGTCAGCAGCTGTGGAGACTGCTCTCTGCACTGATGGAGGTGGCTGATACTGGCTTTATCCTGAGAATTTCTTTTTCATGAGCTATGGGAAACAGTGGGTTGCAAGCAGGTAATAGTGTTGCAGAGCAGACAGAGAGCTTATGTATATGAGCTCTCCATCCCCAAATAGTTCCCAAGCTGTATCGTTTAATATTGTTTGTTTGTTTATTTGTATTACAGTGGCATATAGGGGGCCCAGCCATGGTTTAGGATCTCATTTTGCTAGACATTGTAAACTCAGATTATAGATGTAAGCACCTGTTTATTGTCTTACTCATTGAGCCAACCTTACCTCCTGATCAGGCCAGTCCACAGCTGGCTTATGTAGCCTGGCTAGGTGGATTTAGATCTGAACAGGGGGCCACAGAGATTATTTGAGACTTTTCTGGACCTTTCTTTACATAGTTACAGTTGTCACCATTAAAATCTACAATTTTGCCTTTGCAAGTAGATAATATCACTGTGTTGTTATCACTATTCCCTACAGAGAATACTGCTAATTATTTGCTAAGGCTTTTGTACAGATTTTTATGATGACCATTCTCTTTAAGTTGCCAGTTTCTCTCTCACTGCTCAAGAAAAAAATATTTTGACTCCAAGTATTACAGCAACTTTTGAGTCTTTGGAATCACATACAGACTAACACGGATATCACTTTGAAATCTGTCGTCACACAGCATAAAGTTATATGTAACTGCATTTTAAGACTTCGGTTTTATGAAAGGGTTCTGCTAATAATGACAGAACATGACAACAAAATCACAAATTAAATCACCAAAATATGCACTTAAAATAATGGGCTGCATATGTGGGCGTGGAGCGATATTTGTTACAATATGTAGGGGAAAGTACATGCTACTTCAGGACAAGATCATCACTTTGGCTTGTGCCTTGCCCAGGAAAGAAAGGGATTGTAATGCACCACTTATATTTTCATATGGTCTATGGCAGCAGTGTCCAATAGAAATTCGATGCTAGCCACACTTGTGGTTTTGAATATTTCTTATTAGCCACATTATAAAAGAGCCACATGCATTAGCCACAATTCAATAGCCTATTAGCCACATGGGGTTAGTGGTGAACATATTGAACACCTCTGGTCTATGGGATACACACCTCAAAATATGGGGAAAGCAGCCTGCACGGGGCTGTTACACCTTTTGTCACATTCATGGAGCCTTGACTCAATATATTGTCTCCCAATGGGTGAGCTGGCAGACGGGAGGAAGTAATCTGTGACTGTTCTACCTAATAGCCAATTACAATCCCCTGGAGTAAAGGGAGAGCCGGAAAATGAACTGTGACTCTCAAAATCACAGCCAGCTAGCTAGTCTGCTTCGGGAGCAGTACAGTTACATTCTGTCCCTTATTCAAGGCAGATATTATCTTAATCTGGCTGTTAGTCTTTCTTTTCCTTCTGCCTGAGTACAACAACACATCTTGTCATGATATTGTATTATTGTGCTTTATACTGACAAAAGTCATTTTTTTAAAATAGTCTTAAATTAACATCACTTCTACTCTTCAGCAGTACTATTTTTTATATTTTTGGCTGTGACATCACTATTAAAAAGATACATGGCTAGAAAGCTCTGTAGTTTATAATAGTATAAAACTTCTCCTTGTGTTATAAGCCTATAAATATATCCAAGAGTTCTAATGACATCATAAACTACTTGAACAATCATTTTGGTGGTTTACTGTGATGTCACCAGAACCCCTTAACTTTATTATATAAACATCCTCCCTCTGTCAAGATGATTTCTGAATCTCAGTGGTGACTCCATAGTTAAGGAGGCAATGTGGTTCACTTTGAAACATCACAACCTCATTTTGAAACACCAACAAAAATTTCAGGTAAATTCTTTCCCTTTCTTCAAGTAAATTGTACAAGGCACCTTTGAGGTAAATCAATTCTTTACTTTCTAAAAGGGCTGCTAATTTGTCTGTAGCACTATATTTCAAAAGCTGCTTGATCTGAAAAGTTCCTGTGTATGTTTATAAACTAGTCCTGGGGCTTGATAGGTTGGTTAATGAATTTTGCACATGCTCACAGTCCAGTGGTCTCTGGCGCATTAATAAACTTCCTCATGGGTTACTTGGACACCTAACCTTTCATTTAAAAAAATCTTTGCCTTGCAAAAGCAGCTTTATAATGTAAATCAACCGCTAAGGTAGTTTGTTACAGTAATTTTTTTCCCCTTTTGGATAATTAGAATACTTGCCTGCTGCAGCTGTGCTCTTGCCTACTCCCACCAGCCATAGCTCCTAACTTGATTTCTTGTCTGGAACGATGTATCTTTTCCTTCTACACCATTACAGTATGGCCACAGTAGAATCTCAATATCCCTTGCACTAATCTGAAATATCTGCTTTTGGTTTCAGTGGCACCCTAGGAAGAATTGTCAGTGTCCTTCCTCCAGTGCTTGAGATAGTGCAGTTTCCCCTCGTTCTCTGGGGAGATACACTCCCAGCAAAGCAAAGAGTGGACAATGTGTTTCCTACTGGCATTCCTGAGCACTAGTGTGCTTGGTGCTGCAGATGTCAAAATAAAGACGCTGGATGTAACCTTGGCTCCATTTAAGTTAATGGTTCAACTCCCACCATCTTCAGTGGGGCCAGGATTTCACCCACTATCTGTTCTGAAGAGTTTGCAGAAGTCCAGTGAGAAATGTAGCAACATCTTGCCCGTTCTTTGAACACTGCAGTGCTTTAAAAATATAAATAAAAGAAGAAAAGTTTGTGGGAATTCTGGAAAAAAAAGACTCCTGCTTTTCTGCTAAAATCTGTTTTATTGGTACCTCCTTCTCCCCAACCTCTTCCACCTTCATTTGTCTGTTTTGTCCACGTGATGTATCCTGTCTGATTATAGATTATAAACTCTATAACGCAGGGATGGCTTTCTGTTATTTGTACAGTGCCCAGCACAAGAGATGCTGTGGATCTTTGCATGGGATTCTTTGATGTTACCGTACTGTAGTAGAAATAATAATAATAGAGATTCTTGGACTCCATGCCTTCCTTGAGTAGTAACTTGACAACATTAATTCCCTATAAATTAGACAAGACTAGAATGCTTCAGAATTTAGTGTTTGCTACCAAACATAGAATTTGTGGAGGAGCAGCAACCACAAGGAGCAAGATAATGTAGGGAAGCCTGCACTGCTGTTTCCTGGGTAAAGGGCTTTAGGCGGGAATTTTCCAGAGAGCCTAATGGAGTTAGGTGCCCAAATTCCATTGAATTTCAGCAGGAGTCAAGTGCCTAACCCCCTTAGTCTTCTTTTGAAATCTCATCCTGGTCTCCAGGGCTTATAATCAGGCGTGAAAGTAACCGAAGTAACTTACCGGTATGGGGGCTGGGCGGGGGCTGGCTCTGGCCCCCAGAAGGGGCAGGGCCTCGGTCGGAAGGGGCGGGGTTGGGGGTCAGAGCTAGCCCCCATACCGGTAAGGGGCCTCCTCCCCTGCCCCACCCTCACCCCCACTGGGGGCTCCGGCAGTAGTTTAAAGGGCCCAGGGTGGTAGCGGTGGCCCAGCCCCAGGCTCTTTAAAGAGCTGCCGGAGCCCCACCATCACTTTCTGTCCCCGCGGAGCCTGGCTACTGTAGCCCTGGGGAGGCTGCAGCGGGGCTCTGGTAGCTATTTAAAGGGCCCGGGGCTGGGCCGCCGCTACTGCCCTGAGTCCTTTAAACTATCGCCGAAGCCCTGCTATAGCTTCCCCCGGGCTCCTGCAGCAGGGCTCTGGCAGCAATTTAAAGGGCCTGGGGCTCCAGCCGGTGCTGGGAGCCCCAGTCCCTTTAAATTGCGCCTGGGGAAGCCGATCCGCCCCGATACGGTGCACTGGCTCTTGCCGGTATGCCCTACTGGGGCATACCAGCTTACTTTCACCTCTCCTTGTAATCCAGTATTTTTCATGAGAACTAAATATATCTCCAGATTTTGGCTCCAATTCTGCAAAAAACTTAAGCATGTATCTGTATCCCCATTGACTTCAAGTGATGGCTGGATCAGAGCCCTGTTTTTTGTTCTGTTTTGTTTTTAAAAAACTTGACCTTCAAGTATAAGTTCTTCCAAATACATTTCTGCTTCTTTGGATCAAATCATTAATGTACTAATAGGTAGTAAGGGAGAGAAAATCATCACTGAGGGCAGTGGTGAATTTTAAAGCAAGTGGAACTATTTAGAATCCCTTTCCTGTTATAAGTGGAACTTCTTGAGCAATAGCTACTAAGTATGAAAGAAAAAGGATAGTAAGATATTGGGAGACAAATTTTTCTCTTGATCATCACACAAATACTTATTTATTTGTTGATTGAACTTTGCTGGAAGCAGCTTTGGTGGCACAGAGATCATTTCAAAAGTTCCCCACACAGCAGTAGCACAAACTCCTAAACATACGAGATAAGGGAGAAATAATATGTATAGGGCCTTACCAAATTCATGGCCATGAAAAACGTGTCACAGACCGTGAAATCTGGTCTTTTGTGTGCTTTTACCCTATACTATACATATTTCATGAGTGGGATCAGCGTTTCTAAAATTGGGAATCCTGACCCAAAAGGGGTCACAATGTTATTTTAGGGGTTGTGGTATTGTCTGCTCTGAAGTCAGTGCCCCACCAGCAGAAGCACAGAAGTAAGGATGGCAGTACTGTACCATGCCATCCTTACTTCTGCACTGTTGCTGGCAGTAGCTCTGTTTATCCTCTGAAACATGATTGGAATTTGGTAATAGTTATAGAGTCAGTTCCTGTGATCTTTGACAGAGTATGTGGACACAAAATGGACACTAGAGGCTTCTTTTAAAAATTGTTATGGCTGGTAGGTCTGTGCTGCTTGGAATGGGTGCTTAGTTAAAAATAGCTGTCAGTGTATATGTTAGTCACATGAGTAACCCCTCTTCAAAACACAGATTTTTAACTAAACATCCATTTTGACTTGATTCAGTAGGTTACATAAGCACACACATAATATTAAACATGTGAATAGCCCATATATTGTTAGAGTACCTTGGTAAATCTTTAAGAATTGTGTTACAATTGTGTTACAATGATGCTAAGTAGTTTCAGAGAAATCCTCTTGTTTTATAAAAGATTTTACAGGGTTTTTTGGTTTTGTTTTTTTAAAGTTTTAAAGTAGAATACATGTTTTCTTTGGCTGTAAAAGCACAATCAAGGCAACATGATAAGTGAGTCAATGTTGTAAAAGTAAAACTAATTTTGCCTTCACTCACATGAGCTATAGAAGGAGGAAGCTTTATTGTCCCTGGGAAGGTGATAAGGCAGAGTAATTGTATATTATACTGTCCTGGAACATCTGCCTGAAGACTGTTGGAGCAATTCATCTATCATGGACGATACAGCATGTTTTGTCTTTCTGCTCTAACCCATCCCCATTGCTGGCCTGCACGAAGGTTTTGATAGGGCCTGTGCCTGGGCTGGGGCTCACATTAATCAGTCCCCTTGTTCAACACTCCAGCTGACATAATTACAACCTGCGCACAGCAGTTATTCAAGTCGAGTCCTTGTCACTCGTGGTGCGAAACTACACAGCTCAGATCCCGAAGGAGATTGCCTTATCACACAGAACAAGGGCTCACAGGAGTTGAAGAGAATAGAAATGGGAAAATGTCTTCCGGGAGTACTATATATTCCTTTAAAATAAGACATTTGAGAGACTTACAAGGGACAAAGAGAAGCATTGTGCAAGGTCTGAAATGAACAGGTTATTATTTTTAAAAGGATTACACAGGCCATTTTTGTGAAATGGACATGGATTATTAAATAAATTCAGTGGTCTCTCTCTCTCTTATCATTCAGTGACTCTGCCCTATTAGTTTTCTTCAGAAGTGATAAAATAGTTTTAGACTTGTAAAAGATTTAGGTATCTCTCAGTAGAAATCATCAGAACACAATCAGTAAAAGTGTAAGTATTATACCAGTAAAATTGGCACACGCATAAGGGAAAATCTGTAAAGATCAGAGTTAAAGGTAAGGGAAAGTGCTTGCAAAAGGGCTTTCAAAGATGAGCAAGTTCATTAGTTTCTGCTGTAGCATGGTAAAGGAATGTGAAAGATGAAGCCGGGAAACTGGCTTAATATTTTACCATTTTTTTCTCTCTTCATATTATTATTATTACTATTAACCCTTGGTAGGACAGAGAGCATATCCGCAGCACTGTGTAGAGTTTCCCTTCCTCCCTTACACACACTTTAGACTTTTATTACTAAAATAGTTATTTTTCCATGGCAGAACATTTGAGTAACTTGAGTGTAGGATGATTTACATGATTTGGGTCTAATAAAAGTTTTCAGTAAACCATGTTTTTATTGGGACTTTAATGGAGAAAGTTCTCTCTAAACATTCAATTTCACACCCGCTCTCTGGATTCTCCCATATGGTCACCCCCCCTCTCAGAGTTCTCCCATATGGTTAACCCAAATTTAAGGCAAATTCTACATTTTTGAATCCATCGGCTAGCAAAGATGCTATGAAACATGGATAGTGATTTCTGGTCTCATTAAAATTTTATTCCTAACATTTAAACATATATCACTGGAAATGCATATTGTTGGAAAACCTACAGTAAATTATATTTTATTGGTGAGCGGGTATGATTTTTAGAGTATAAGATGCCTTATCTGAAGTGAGATGGATTGGAGTAAGAGTGTTAGAAACACTTTTACTTTATACAGCTCACACCATTTGTGTGCACTTACTTCCCTTTATGTATAATATAGGTTAAATACACAATTTTCTGACGTGTTGAGTCAACCAGACACCATTTCATAGATTCTCTTGGTGATGTGTGCAGCACATTTTACTTCATGTGTGACTTTTGTCTGAAAAGTGGCTATGTAAGAACACCTACTCCCTGTGAGGCATATCTAATTCTTGTAATGACAAAAATGAATGTTGCTGCTTCCTATTCTTGCAGAACAAACACAGTGATAGGAAAAGGAGCTGTATTCTATTCTCACCCCACCTGTCACTAGGTCATCACCGGCTGCAGTGCTGAGCACTGCTGCTAGCTACCCCTGTGCGGACAATGATGCTGTGAAGGCAGAATAATGACATTGCACATGTGTAACTGAGGGCAAAAATTGGACCTGCACATTATTTATTACTGCCGCTGAGCCATGAGATTAAACGGAGCGCATTTCCTGTGGAAGTCAAAGAAAGGCAACAAACATGGAACCTCATGGTGACATTTTTCAGAGTTGAACCACGCTTTTCATAGATTTAGAGGTATAAGCCCAGAAGGACCATTAGATCACCTAGTCTGACCTCCTGTGCAACACAGTCCATAGAATTCCATACAGTCACTTCTGAATTGAGCCCAATAGCTTATATTAGACTAATGCACACTTTCCGGAAAGTTATCCAGTATTAATTTGAAGACATTAAGGGATGGAGAATCCATCACCTCCATTCGTAGTTTGTTCCAAAGGTAAATTACTTTTAGTGTTAAAAATGTGTGTCGTATTTCTAATTTGAATTTGTCTGGCTTTAAATTCTAGTCATTGATTCTTGTTATGGTGTTCTCCACTAAAATAAAAAGCCTTTTGTACCCACTGAAAGTACTTTTACACTGTGATCAAGTCTTCTCTTGATCTTCTTTTTGATAAACTAAGCAGATTGAGCTATATAAGTCTCCCACTGTGTGGCATTTTTTCTAGCGCATGAATAATTTTTGTGGGTCTTCTCTGCATCCTTTCCAGTTTTTTCAACATCCTTTAAAATATGTGAATACCAGAACTGGACATAGTATTCCAGTATTGGTCTGACCAATGAGGTATAGAGAGGCAAAATGTCCTTCCTATCTACTACTGCCCTGTTTACACGTGCAAGACTTGCATTAACTCCTTTTGCTGCAGTATCACACCGAGAGCTCATATTGAGCTGTTTGTCCACAATGATTCTTTTCAGAGTCCCGGCCTTCCAGGATATTGTCCCCCATTCTGCAGGTATGGGCTAAATTCCTTGTCCCTAAGGTATGACCTTGCATTCGTCTGTATTAAAATGCACTTTGTTTGGATGCGCTCAGCTTACAAAGCAATTCGGATCACCTGTATGGCTGCCCTGTCATTATTTACAATTCCACCCATCTTTGTGTCATCTGCAAATTTTATCCGCAGTGATTTTATATTTACTTTCAAAATGAATCTTTAAGGATATTAAGATTTAATTCCAAAGATAAAGCTGAGTAGTTGAAATGAGAGAGAGAGAGAGAGAGAGAGAGAGAGTCTCCAGCTTCATGGGGTGGTGAGAGTGGCAAAGGGTAGGGAGGAGGCAGTATAATAGCATAAAACATCCTGCAGAGCAGAGGTAATAGAGACAATACTGCTCTTGACACTAACCCAGGCAGCAGAGCAACCGTACATGCCCCCTAGAGGGCTCTGTCTGCTACCAGAATGGCTGAAAGAGCTGATGTAAAGCCCAGTTGGAAGAAGGGCCATCTGCATCCAAGACTGACAAGCAGCCTTTAGAGTCTGCTGCTATCATCTGTGACTTCAGCAAAGATAGGAGTCCTTCTCATCTCCCTGCAGAATCTAAACCCTTTTATAGCCTCCATCTGTACATGTATATTTCTGGGAACATTTTGTGCCTCACTGAAGCATCACAAACTGTGTGTGTACAGTTTAATTTTTCAGTGTAACTTTAGGTTGTCATTTAGAAAAATATAGGCATGTCGCGTCTTACGTGAGGGTTCCATTCCGTGGTTACCGCGTAAAGAAGAAATCACATATAGTGAAACTCTCATTGAGTTCAATGGTGGCGCACTTCTGGTTGAGTTTTTAAATTGTTATTTTTCTGTTTTTGCCAACTGCAAAAAGCCAAATTTGTGCATGTTAAATGCGCCTAAGATGCGACTCGCCTGTACAATAAAAAAAAAAAGTTGTCACTGAGGGGAGAGAAAGAGCGTCTTCATTTACAGCATGGCTACACTGGAAACTTCAAAGCACTGTCGTGGGCACGCTCCTGTGGCAGCACTTTGAAGTGTGAGTGTGGTCGTGCGCGAGCGCTGGGAAAGAGGTCTCTCAGTGCTACTGGTAATCCATCTCCACTAGGGGATTAGCTGCGAGTGCTGGGAGCTATGCTCCCAGTGCTCTGAGTCTGTCCACACTAGTGCTTTAAAGCGCTCAGACTTACTGCGCTCGGGGAGGGGATTTTTTCACACTGCTGGGCTAGTAAGTTAGAGGGCTATAAAATGTCAGTGTAGACAAGTCCTTAGTCTTATCCCAGCCAGTTTTGTTTTTAATTGAATGTTTTCCTGGCCCCGTTTCAGCAGCATACTTAAGCAAGAACATAAGGTTAAGCTCATGAATAGTCCCATTGAAATAGTCAGCTGAACTACTGGTACTTAAAATTCCATGTGTGCTTAAGATACTTGCTGAATCCAGGCCTGTGTTAATTAAAGCTTCCATCCCTACTTTGATCCTCATAGTCTGCCCAGTATCCTCCCAAAACATTTGTGTGTCTTCTATGCACAGCAAACCCTCCTCGAGCCAGCTTCTTCAATACCCAGCCTGAAAAAATAAAAAAGGAGGGGAGGGAATCCCTCCAAAAGGAATCCAGTGATTCTCAGCTAGTGTGAAATTCAGTCAAGAGCAAAGATTTGATGCATGATAATCTCCTCCTGTTTTTGCCATTTAAACTCTTGGTAAGGGTGTGCAGGGGTGGGATGTGCACAGGAGGCCTCTGCATTCCTTACATGCTTCTAAGGGACATTCTGGGACCAGCCCCAAAAGGCCCAGGTCAGAACTGGCTGCTGAAGGTAGGCCTTCAAACATGCACTGTATGTACATTACACAGATTCAATGGCCAGGAACCCCATAAGAGGTTTCAGAGAGAGGTTGCAAGTAGTGTTTGTCCACCATAGCTTTGGAGGGCATGATGTTGCAGCCTGCCTACACATTGCAGGGAGCCCAGGATGGCTTATATCACTCCAGTACGTCCATAGTTCCCTTCAAAAAACCCATTTACTGTAATTTGGTATTTGGAGGCATAAAATTGGCCCACTGAGATCAGCTCCTTAAGAGCACACGTTTGAAATAATCAGTTCCTTAAAATTGGGCTATGTGCACTATAAATATAATTGTGGTTATTTGGCCCAAACTACAGTTCGGACACAATGTTCTGCTGAAGAAAACTGGGACACAAGTAGTAATTTATCAGTTTCCCATCCATTTCAGTGCTGATGCACTCATTCCTGCTGCTGCGCCACAGGGTGTTGCTACTTTTTAGCAGCCAGCATTGGACATCTGTCACACATACTGTATGTCATAACAAATAGATCATTATAAAAATACAGAACTATCTGTGTAGAAAAGCTGAAAGAATTATTATAATTAGGCACGAGTGTGACTTCAATACTCTTTGAGTAAATCCCAAATAGTTTTTCATTATTTTCTTTGTGAAACAGTATATAGTAAAACAGTCTGAACATCGATTATTCTGTTTTACTATTGTTTCTGTATGGCAATATGCACGACTGATTAGGCTGCTATGTTTGTGTGGTGGTTTTGGCTGTGTGTTTTCAGTCATGTTAGCTCAAACAAATTCGCTTAACATGATTGAAAAACCTCAACCAGAAACAGGCTAACACCTGTTCACATGTTTTGACGTGGCTTTTCAAACATGTTAAGCTAACTCAAATGAGCTAACACTGTTGAAAAGCACATCCATTTACCTCATTGAGAGGTACTCTTTGGGGTGTGTCTGTCTTTTAGGGCCTGACCTCTTTGTAACCTTCTTGTAATGTTGCCAACTCTAGCAACTTTATCATGTCTCTCAAAATTTGATGTTTTTCTTAAAGCTCCAGTCCTAGATTTATAATGAATATCGCATCGTCTATTTAAGAAACAAAATGTTAAGTTTCTAACTCTCCTGGGTGCAAGGAAGAGCTTGGAAATGTGACCCAAGTACATCCCAAAGGCTCAGAAACCAGAAGACCAAAAACAAACAAACAAACAAAAAAAACCCCAATGAATTTTAAATTAATTTCATGATGATATTTTGAGGCTTGGCTCATGATTTTTCAGGACTTGGGGCTGGCAATCCTCATATTTTTCCCTCTAACTGGGAAGGTATGTTTACACTAAAGTTTTTAATTTGTGTTCTGGAACAAATATTTGTGGAGCCATCCGTATTAACATGTACAAACATGATAGCAAACTCGAATTAACTGGAATCAATTAACTTGAGTTCAAAACTCTAGTGCAGACAAACTTTGAGTGCGGATAAGCAGTTTTTCTGGACAGTCAAGAGTTAGGCAGGGAATTTACATCCTCAGTGAATGCTGTTCCTGAATAAATCGGTTTCTCTGTGTGTTTCTCTGCTAACACAAAAATATTGGCCATGAAATGGGGCATCCTCACAGAATAGAAGCAGCCATTTGTTTTTCACTTTTCTTCCTTACTGAAAGAAACTGCATGTTGAACAAACTGGTTTGAGAAAGGGTGGTTTCTGATGGGATGTGCATGCAAGACATATCCATTACAGCTATTCAGCTAGCCCCAACTTTAGGCAAGGACCACTTTTTTCAGAGATAACGCATTTTCTGGCTAGGGATTGGCCACTTTTTAATATATTTTACTTTTTAAAAAATGGTGAATCTGTTTGGAAAATGTAGTCAATAGCATATTTCTTCTCTGTGTGGAGGGATCGGGGGGGGCCTTCCCCCCACCCACACCCTATCCCCGGTTGTATTGGTATAGTATGTACAGTTTTATTAGTTGTGTTTTCACTGACTGGTGGGTGAAACTACCGTGGTTTGATTTGCTTGCAGGAGTTTGGGTTAGGAGTAGTTTTCTGACATATCTGTTGGCACTTGGTAGCAATAGTTTGGGGAATTGCCAACTGTAGATAGGATTTTTTGTTTAACTAGTGGATGGAATTTTTGTGGCTTGCTTTATTTTTATTGTTGAGTGATGAATTTACATTTTGAATTGCAGTTTTGAACCTAGTGCTTTTAGGTGCTGAGCATCCTCAATAGCCATTGACTTCATTGCAAAGGGAGGTCACAGGACCGGGCCCCTTCTTCTGTTGATTAGCTAGTATGAGAGAAATAATTTACAATTTAAAGTTTAAAGTAACTTCTTGCTCCCAAATTGAATATTTATATCTCTGTCATGGGGTTTTATTTGTTTTGGTTTATTTTTCATATAACCAAATGCAAAGACATACATTTAGGAATAAACACTCTGGGTCACATTTACAGGATGAAGGGCTGTTTTTTTGGGAAGCAGGAACTCTGAAATGGACTTAAAGGTCATGGTGGATTAACCACTGAACATGCACTCTTGAGCTGTGGCAGCTACTTGATTTTGGGATGTTTAAGCAGGGGAATGTTGAGGAGAACTATGGAGTGCTATTATCACTGTATAGACCATTAGTATGATCATTACTGGAATTCTGTGTCCAGTTGTGGTGTCCACACTTTCAAAAGGATGTTCACTAACTGGTCAGGGTTCAGAAAAGAGCCGCAAAAATTATTAGAGGTCTGCAAACAGACCTTACAGTAAGATTAAAGGAGTTAAAGTTAAAAAAAGCTTAAAAGGTGACTTGATCATGGTCTACAAATGCCTACATAAAGAGAAGATTTCTGATGGTAGAAGACGCTTTAAAATAGCAGACAAAAGCATAACAATATCCATTTGCTGGAAGCAGAAGCCAGACAAATTCAGATTAGAAATGTGTCAGTTTTTTAACAGTGAGTGTCATTTTCCATTGAAACAATTTACCACTTTCCACTACCACTACCATTTACCACTTTCTTCATCACATAAATTACTTAAATCAAGTTCAGATATCTTCCTACAAAAGACACTCTAGTTCAGCCAGAAGATATGGGCTTGATTCATGAATCATTGAGTGAGATTCTATGCCCGGCGTTATATAAGAGAACAGACTGAATGGTCATAATGGACCATTATTTCTTTAAAATAATTTCTTTATTAAATAATTATTTCTTTAAATCTATGAATCCTTTTGTTTTTAGTTTAAATCATAACTGCAAGAGTTTAGCTAATGATGGAGAGTTTTCCAGATTGATTGGGTGTTTTCTATAAGTGTGGAGTGAGACTCCTGTGATTTGTCTATTTTCTGGAGAGTAAATGGGATGAGGATTCTACAGCAACGTAGGTAGATTTCAGCAGAAGTTTGCTTAATTTCTGTCACTGAGGTTACTGTTCCTGTAAGAAATTATCTGTTTTTAAATGTTCTTCTACTTTGTCAACTTCTGGATCAAAATCCTCCTTGCCATTTCTGTTTCTTGTAGTTTTTGCTGCAGGATTTAATCAGGGGTGTCAAACATACGGCCCATGGGCTAGATTTAACCTGTAGAGCAGTTTCATCCAGCTCCCAGACTTCCCATGAATCTACTGGCATGTTTACACAACTCCAAAGTCTGTACTACGGGAGACATGATGTGTGTTCTGCTTTAACCTCTACATGTAGACCTTACTAGTGTGCTGGACTGTATACATCAGTGTGCACTAAGGAACATTTAGTGTGCACCATCAGAGTCCATATGGACCAGATAGAGCACCACACACTGGTGCACTCTACAAATCACACTCCCGTTGTTCAGACCTCAGCTCAGCAATCCAGCAAAACCTCATGTCCAGGTGTAGAACCACTTAGTTGCATTAAAGGCTCTGGAGAGGCATAAAGTAAATGTAAGTAATTACCAACAGGGTTTATTTTTACTTATTTCTCATTTAATAACTTTTGCTGAATGTAGCCTATGCCAAGCAGCAGGATATCGGATCTGGCCTATCGTATGAAATGAGTTTGACACTCCTGGTTTCAGTAGTGCAGAGGGCCTTCTGCAGGGTGAACTTTACCCATAGTAACTCAAAGGGGAAACTTTAAATAAATCTTCTTACTCAGTCTACTGTATCACTGTATTTCTTTTCAGATGTAATTAGTGACATACATACAGTTGCCAGATGTACTTCCAATTATGTGCAGTCTTATACAGAAAGAGGCTGTCTATGCCGAATACACTGGAGAAACTTTTAAGGAACTGTTAATTATTTTGTGAGAATATGAACCCTGAAATATGCTATGGTCTCTAAGACCTTGTGGATGAAGTAATAAATATTATGTCTCATTCATGCCTCTGAAACCTTCCATTTGCATGCTTGCAGTCTCTTTTCAAGGTGGTGGATACTGCATAATATAAGAGTGTAACCTGTGTATTTTCACTAGCAGAGCATTTGAATAAAAATGCATGGTGAGTGGTAGGAAGTAAACTATGCACCTAGGCATGCATATAAAATCTTTGAAAAACTCTAGTGTGTGCAACTTGCATTCTGGATGGGCAAGTTTAAAAAACTAACCTCTAGCATTAATAAAGTCGATTTTTTGTCACTTTTAAATTGTACCAGAATGCCTGGTAGTAGGATGCCTCTTAAGATTTCTATTAGGAAGAGGAACATTCTTCTGATTATTAATACTAATCCTCATCCACTCCCTTTTGAGTTTGGAGCAATTCATTTCTAGCTGTAAAATCAACATTTTCAGGATTGGTTATAAAGTAACAAAAAGAAGGACACCTCAGTAATCTTTACCTGGCTGTAGAAGTCAAAAGGAAGAAGCTAATCCCTTTGGCCCATATTTATAAAGGTGTTTGGGTGTTTCTCCACCCAGCATTCAAGGTCTAACTTATTTAGGAGCCTAGGGCCAGGTATACACCATACACTTACATTGGTATAACTCCACACCCTGCGTGATGCAGTTATGCTGACCTAACCCCTGCTGCAGATAGATGCGAGGGTTTCTTCAGTCAGTATAGCTACTGCCTCTTGCAGAGGTGGATTAAGTATACCGATGGGAGAAGCTCTCCTGTAGGAGTAGTAGTGTCCTCATTGAAGTGCTACAGCGGTGCAGATGAACTTGCTCCAGTGGTTTAAGTGTAGACCTTCCAAGAGTCTCTAATTAGACAGAGACTCTTAAGTCAATTAGACTTCTACTTCGAGTGATTGCTCATGTATATTCCACAGTAGGTGTTTGTGCTCGCCACGTGCACCGGTACTGGAAGTTTTTCCCTTAGCAGTACCCATAGGGGGAGCGCCCCCCACAATCACTGGAGTGGTGCCACCATGTGCTCCCCTACCCTCAATTCCTTCTTGTCAGACCACTCCGACAGCCGGGAAGGAGGGCGGGATGTGGAATAGACATGAGCAACATCTCGAAAAATGCCACTTGTTTCTTATGGAATGCATGCAGAGATCATGTCTTCCACTTCTGAAAGCAGATGTAAGAGTGCAAGCAACACTCCTTGAATTTCTACACACAAACTAACTCACCCGAGTTGAGTGCGCCTTCACAGTTGGAAAGGGGGGGCACCCAACAGGTCATAACAGGTACAGATGCACGAAGTGATCCAGTTGGAGAGTCGCTGCATTGGCAGCCTTCTTGGCCCACGTCCCTGTCCAGGACATTTGTAGGGTCACTACAAATGGTCTTCAGTTCACGCATTCACCTCACACTATGCGATTGTCTCCCAAATCAGGGATGATGCTGGGTTCGGCAGGGCAGTCCTCCATCCCGGGAACTTGTGAACTCCTACCCACCTGCAACAGATATAGCTTGGAATCACCTACTGTGGAATAGACATGAGCAATGACTTGAAGAAGAAAAGACAGTTACCTTTCATAACTGGTGGGGTTTTTTTGAGATGTGTTGCTCATATCTGTTCCACATCCCGCTGTCGGAGTGGTCTGACAAGAAGGAACCGAGGGTAGGGGAACGGTTGGTGCCTCTTATAGTGCGCCAGGGCGGCACCACTCCAAGGGTTGCAGGGACAGGGGTGCTCCCACTAGGGGTACTGCCCTAAGGGAATAGCTTTCCAGCACCAGCGCACGTAGCAAGCAAATACACCTACTGTGGAATACACATGAGCAACACATCTCGAAGAACATCAGTTACGAAAGGTAACTGTTTTTTTGCAACGCTGAGCAGAGCAACACATAAATACCTTTTTAAAATATAGGCCAAAGCAACTTAGCTTTAATCATAAAATGTAGAACTGAATATTTTTAAAGCACATATTAAGTTTGCCCTTTAAATGGGGTGAGAGAGTAATTAGTTAGTTAAAATAGTGATGATGTGGGCCCACAGTGTAACCCAGGGCTAACAGTAGAGGAAATTTTTGAGGGATAACCTATGATACCTTGTGATAAGATCATAGAAATAGCATGTCTGTTCACCCTGCTGGAACACTCTACAGTTCTCTTCTGCCAACTTTACAAGTCTCTTTGTGTTAATATTTATTATTTATATAGAACCATAAATATACATGATATTTTACAAACACAGACAAAAAACACTTCCACAAGAAGTAACAATCTCCAATTCTGGCAGACAAATCACAGAATATCCGGGTTGGAAGGGACCTCAGGAGATCATCTAGTCCAACCACTCCTGTATGGCAGCATTTTCACATATCTATAGACAATAGCTGCAAACTACTTTACTCAGGAATATCCATTCTGTAAAAGCCTAGTCAAAAATTGCCACACATACATAAATTAATTCAAAATAGGAAATAACTAATATAGATGAAAAGCACTCATTCATATTGAGCAATAATAGTAATAATTTAACTTAAATAATATCTGTGTTAGTGTTACTGGAATGCAGGCCAGTCTTAAAAACTGTGTTTATTTATTTGGCTCAACAGCTGAACTAAAAACCCAAGGTCTGACTTTATTAACATTTTTGATGCAGAAGAATTCCTTCTGGACTGAGTTCTTCATTGCCAAATTTCAGTATAAAGGGAGTCTTTGTCTCAGAGCTGATAAACTCCTGAAAGTGAAGTTTATAACACAAAGCCTGTCAGATGCTTAACTATTATCACTATTGCAACACTATAATATTTAGTTAGATGTTTATAATGACACCATTTTAGTGCAGATACAGTACTTCGTAAAGTCACAGACATCTAAGTACAGTCATTTGATTTAAATTCCATAAGTATAATATGAAATACGTTTGTATGTCAGATATGGAATAATGTATTTGCCAAGTAATAGGGACAAGACTGATAATGGAACAGGCAGTCAAGGCACAGTGAATAATTAAAAAAACATTTTATATGCAGGACATTATTGTCATGTCATATTTAAGGGTAGTACTTGGCTTCAAAAGTGCCTGGATTTGCGAGTTGTCACCTTCGTGGGTTATTTTATTAGCACAATCCCTGCACTGCAAACTAATAAGGGAAACCATTTGTAATGTCTTGTGATCTCTTATTCCTAATTTATGATTAGGCCTTTCTGTGCTCAACACATAGACAAACGTTTCAATAGAGGAGTTGATCAGCACATTGCTATGTTCAGTTACAGAACTTTTAATCATGGTTAAACAATCAGACTTTATGGTGGCACAGTTTACAGTGATTTGAACAAGTTCAGAGATCAAATGATATGGCACTGCCCATGCACACAACTTCAGCAGACTATATTTCCTTCACAACTCTTAGGATTTTGTGGAGCTTGCATATTTCACAGAAATATTTTCAAGGTATTGAAAGAACAATTTTTATGTAATGCCTTAGAGTTCATCTAAGGAAGTAGTTTGTTTCCATTTAGGTACCTGGATTCTCAAAGCTCCCACATAGGCAGGGTTTGGGCTGAATGCCACCTTTGGTGTCATGAAATATATTCTTATTTTATTAGAACTTATTTTAAATGTTGTTTATTTGTATGGTTTTTTAATTCACGTTTCAAATTTATTTTATACAATTTCCATGAAACTTTTGCGTAAAGTTAGTGTCCTTTAACTGCTGACATGTAGACTAAGTAGGGAAAAATAGATATAGTACTAATGAAGTATTCCCAAACAGAAATAAATGGAAGCACTTATATTCCTTGCTTCGATATAGGTAATGTATATCAATTGCTTCTGCTAGCAAACCTTTCTAGGATTTTGTATTTTTTTGTTGTTTTAAATTCATACATCCTGAATAGTCAGGAAATTCTAATTGAAGGATATATTTGGGATGGGAATTTTAGCAAACTGTTTTGGATATAAATTCATTATTACTACAGCCCTTCACTCTTTTTTGGAAATAAGGTTAAAAACCTTTCAGCCCAAATTTTTCAAATGTGTGAATTGAATGGCACATCTCTGACTTCTGTGCATTCCAGCTCCTGTGTGGCCAGACAAACCCTGATTTAAATCTGTGTGTGTGTGTGTGTGTACGCACGCACAAAAGTTAGGCATACACGCCATTGAAAAGTTGACACACACAACCTCTCCCAAGATCATTATGTGGAGTTTATAAGTTCCGCAGGAGTTAAGGGAGTATCCTTACAGAATCAGTTGCAAAGGCTCTGATGGGGTCAATGAACTTTGTAGTAAAGGTTTATGTGAACCCCATGTGAACTTTTAAATACAAGCATCAATGCTTACCTGCACCTAGACCCTAGTTAAAGGCATGGTGCTTAAAAAAGTCAAACAAATAATATCAATTTTGCTAGGTTAAGGAGTTTTGTAGCTATTATGTTCCCTATTAACAACCCCAAAAAATATTAGAAGACTGTTGCAAAGGTAAAAAAAAACAACTATTCATTTTGTTAAATTCTTAACCTTCCAGATTCATAATTAATCAGAAAATTCTGCACTTCCAGAGATTTCAGCTGGAAAACATGTTTTCTGTGCAAGTTAAGAATATGTCAGAATCTGGCATAAAATGGAAATCTAGTTACTACCTTAACTGTAGAGACCTTACTGCCTCTCCATAATAACAGCAAGATTTAATTTTCAGTGCCTGAATACTGCCTTCCTTTCTGCATATGCGTGCATATATAATATGGCTTAACACTTTCTTTTCTGTTCACCTTTTAGGTCTAACTGCGCTGAAAATATCCGTAAGCATATCTTACACACAGGAAAGCATGAAGGAGTAAAAATGTATAACTGCCCCAAATGTGACTATGGAACCAATGTCCCAGTGGAATTTCGCAACCACTTGAAGGAGCTGCATCCTGACATTGAAAATCCTGATCTAGCTTACTTGCATGCTGGTAAGATTATTCTCCTGTTTGTATACCAATGTGTCACTTTTCTAAATGAGCGCCCTTAAATGATTGCAATAGAAGTTCTGGGTCCTTTATGTTGCTATCATTTATTCTGAAGAAAAGCACGATTTTAAAATGGACTCAGTCCACTTCAAGATTTCACTAAGGGATGAAGGTGACGTATCGAGATACATCTGCATTTCACACACAAATTCTACATTTACATGTGTAAATGGGAGATATTCCCATCTAGTTTAGATGGCCACCTATGAAACCCGGATTAATGTATGTAGAAAAAGTATTGTTTATATTTTGTGGAACAACATAACGACATAAAGAAATGAGGTACTAAATTAATACAGTATTTCAAAACTCCTGAGAGTTCACAAAAATAAGCTGAATACTTAACGCTATAGAATATAACAGCAGAGAAGCAGACTTTGTTAGTATTATATGAACAAGAAGCTGCTAGAATTAAAAATAAATAGGATGTTGGTGGTTTCATGAAACAGTGTAACAGGGCTACACCACAGTCTCCTTTTCCTGTTAGTGCTTCTACCTACCTTTGTACTGAGTGTTAGTGTCAGAGTAGATTGTGGTCCTTCACTACCCTATATGAAAGTATCGTCTTCTGTGCCTCTCAAAAGAAAAAATACACATAAAGATATTTAATATGTATTACACGTTGCTAAGACAAAAAATGCTGATATGCTGTGTGCATAGCACCGTACTGGGGTGATGTGGCCCTGATCCAGCAAACATAAGCAGCTGGTTAAACTTTAAGAATGGGAGTAGTCCCATTGAAGTTAATGAGATACTCATGTACTTAAAGTCAAGCAAGTGTTAAGTGCTTTGCTGGATCGTGGTTTAGATGAGGGACATCAAGGGACTCGCCCACAAATGTGAATTAAGATTTTCTGTGCTTTATATTCTATCATTTATTATTATTTATTTTTAAATGGTTTGTATAAAACCATTACTTTGCATGGTTGTTTACAGAGATTTAAACTACACGTGGTCCCTTATTCCAAAGAGTTTACTTTCAAAATTAAATACCAACAGAATATAAAAATAAATAAAAGAAAGAACAAGGAGGAGAGAGAGCTAAACAAATACAAATAATGTGAGGTATAGAAGTATTGAGCAAATCAGATTCTTTCTGGAAGTTTTAGGTTGGAGATTGAGGTAGGACAAGGAGTAGAAAGCACAAGAATGGAAGAAAGCAAACCAAAAACGTGGGTATTGCAGAAGGATTTGAAGGAGCACAGTGCAGATGCCCGATACACGGGAAGGAGGAGGATAGGGCTTTCCAAGAATAGGGAGCAGCAGGAAAAAGGGTACAAAGATCAAAATTAGTGTGGGAGATGAGGAGTAATGGAAGAAGAGATGTAGTCTGGGTTAGAGCTTGAACACGAGGATGTGGAGTTTGATTTCAATTTGGAAAGAGGCAGAGAACTTGGCAGTCATAGGTTGGGGAGAACAGTCAGAGCAGTGTGAAAAATAGATTAGTTGCTGAATGCTGGAAAGAGGGGAGAGTCAGGGCAGCTAGAGAGAAGGTTATTAGGGCTAAATTCTGCGTGTGATACAGATATGGGGCTTCTAATGAAGTGTTTGTGTTAAATAAAAGCATTTGGGGGCCAAATTCAGTCAAGAAAAGTTTTCTAGAAAGACACCTAAAGACTGTGTGTAACACTACCCACCAGTATTAATGAGAGCTTAGGAACTTGTATGTAAAGTATCAAGTTACAAAACTTTCATCTGGCACCTTTATGTGCAGTCATCCAACATTTTTGAAAATCTTAGTGTGTTCTAAACAGCTGTCTAGTTTTGTGAATGGAGGCAGTATGCTTAATTATGCTATGTCTTTCCATTTGCCAAGTATTCTAGCCCATTCTGGAACCACTCATCATGTCATTTCAGCATGTATTAGATAAAACCTGGATGTGGAAACAAAAGTCCAGTTGGCCGAATACCAATTTCACGAATGTCAAAAAAGAGATAATGTTTCACATAATAGGAAATGAATATTGGACTTGACACCTATATCCAAACATTATAATCTCTTATTATAGCAGTCACACATAACATATTTTCTTCCGTTTTGAATTCTTTTAATGGTTTATGAGAGATTCTTTATACATATAATGGAGAATATTGGTAGAACCTATATAAACTTTCAAAACTGGAGAAACTTTGAAGTTCACCCACTGTCTATGCAGCAGTGTATGTATATGTGAGTGAATTATTCATTGCTGCATAGGGGGATGATGCTCTGCACCCTGATTGTCTTCGCAATAGGGAGAAAATTATGATAAATATGTTTTGTACCAATGGTTCTCTATTTCTTTTATTTGAGAAATCCCGTAGTGCTAGAGACATAGTGGGATATTGTGTAAATGTACCAGTGACTAGTAAGAATTATGTGTTGTTAAGCAGTATCTGTTTCAGAACTGGTACACAGAACAGGTGTGCTGCAATATCATTTGCAGAAAGATCATCTCTAGAGATTGTGACTTTGTGTAGGTGCCATGCTGTCTTTCTGGGAAGTGCCAGTTTCATGAGAGCTTTCAGGTGCCATTATACCTTCAGATCAGACATTGACTCAAGCTTTTTTGACCCATTTTTGTCCTTTTGAGAGTTAAAGATTTCACAAGACTTGGAAAAAAAGAATAGGGGGATACTTTGGTATGCTGGCTAACAATCCTTGCCAAAATAACACTGCTGTCAGTGTCCAATTCATGTTATTGATCATTGTATTTGCCTACAGAGAAACCACAATAACAATATTTCAGTACTTTATAAAGCCCTTTAGGATAATTTAAGTATAAGTGTCTCATAAACAATTTTTTCTCTTAGTTTCACTTGACTATATTTCTTTCATTTGTTCCAATGCTCTTTTGTAAGAGCAAAATCATTCCCTCTGCTGCTTTCAGTATAATGGAACTAGAAGTCATGGTTCTCACTTGTGAGGAAAGGGAGAAGTTCCAGGTTCATGTCATTGTACTGCACTTCCTGGGACCCCTCAGAAGCCCCTCTCCCAGAGCTCAGCAGTATCAGAGCTGCAGGGTACATTTGGGGCACAGCAGGGAGTGGACCCACAGAATCCAACAGCAGTTTGCCTTGGAGATGATAGAGGTGTCCGGTTGAATTTTCAGTTGACAGTTAATTCTGTGTGAAATAACACTAACTCCTAACAAACTCTGCCACATAGCTACTAGTGTGACAGTATAGGTGGTTTTTGGTCAATCGTAGCAGGGTCTTGAGGGAGCCATACTTGTGGGGGAGAGGCCAGTAGTGCGGGAGGAAAGCGGGGCTTAGCTTTATATGCAAAAATCTCTACATCCGTAAGAGTGAGGTGGGGTTGAGAAACAGTGGCCCAATGTACTTGGAATGTTTTAAATCCTTCTTAACTCAAAGAATTAATACATAAATTGCCACAAAGCCAGTCAAAGTCTTACAACTATATTCCTTAGTACACCACAACAGATACCCCTACACCTCTTACAGCAATAGTGATCAAAGAAAATATTTTTTCTCTCTAATCGTTTCTACTTAGTCTTTAAAAGGACCTGCATTTGAACAGCAGATCTTTTTTAAAAAAATGTGCTTATTAAAGATTTTGTTTTAACTCCAGTTCATCACTGAAACAAATTCACTTAAAACATAGTCCAGATTAACCCAAATGCTATATTTCAACCAGGTTATTTAGCTATTTTGTTTATGTGCAGTTTTTCATACAGTTCTGTTTTTGAAAATTTCACTATGGGTGGTATTGTATAATATCATGCAGTAGTATAAAATCCTGAAAGTGTTTTATGCCTACTCTTGAAGTATTCTCTGGCCCACTTTCTCTAGTATCTGCAGTATTTATGCACTGGGAATTTTGTGAGCAGAAATCCAGTGAATCACAATAAGCATTTATTTGCTAAAAGGTTCACATTCATAGCAAGATGATAGATTTTACAATTATCCAAGGACAGAGGGGAAAAAAGTCTATTTTAGTGCTATGTTAGAGGAGCCTAGCAGCTGATGTTTGCAGTAACGGGAAGATCATTAGTTCCTAATGTAAGGAATATGATTTTTCATTGTTATAACTGAGAAACACACAGAGATCTGTAATTACAAATTAAAAATCATCTGAGAGAGGGATCTGGAGCCATGATGAAGCAGTCTCTTTGTTAAGGGTTTTCTGGTGGTGGCTCTTTTGATGACATCCTTTGGTTAATAGCATTCTCACTTCTGATTCACTTACTGAGTGACTCACTGACTTCTAACTTTTAATATCTTATTAGCTGTTTCAAGTTCTACCTGAAAAGTGCTAATGGATCAGGTAAATGTGCCATTCAGACCTCTTCTGATATTAATCTAAATGAGCTAGTAATAATCTTACTCTTGTAGTCAATATTCTTTTTATTTACAGTACACCAGAAAAAATCTGATCTGTCCTTTCACAACTGTATACACTTTTATCCGCTTCCCCGATGAGTAGAATTAGTGATGAAGTAAAAACTGAGGATACAATAAGTTCCAGCTTTATTGTCACAAATTACTAATGCTTACCAGTAGTAATTACAAACAAGATCATCGGAAAGGTTATCTGCAACATCACTCCTTCTCTTCTAGAAGAATTAAGGAAGAATATGCATCATGCCAAGATGTGTTTGTTAATAACTTTGAAGTGTATTTATTAGCAAGAAGATTTAAAGAATATGTTATTCTTTTTACTGTTTACTTAAGAGCCAATGATGCTTTCAGCATAATACAAAACACAAAGGCAATTCCTGCCCTCCAGTTTAGTGTGTGTGTGCGTTTAAAATGTTTCTCTTCCACATGAGCCCCTTGGGAGATTTTTACTGGTTCCCATCATTCATACATGCCGTCTTCTGCACAATTATAGCCTGCTTTCTATTTGGTATTGGCAGGGGTCAAAGGTCAGACTTTTAAAAGGTCTATAGTTATTTGTGTTTGTGATGCACTGAGGTATTTTAGGGTTTTCTATAGTCCACATCACTGTCAAGAGTGCTTGTGGGAAGGAGAGTGAGTGTTGTTCATTGCTGGATTTTGTTTGTTTATTTTATTTTTTGTGTGTCTAATGCTTTCATTTATGAAAAAAGGACTCTATCAAAGAGAAAGATCTTGCACCGTGCCCTACAGTTAGAGTATGGATTAATCTAATCTCCTCTGAAAATTCATGCCACATCCCCTTGATCAAGAATTTTTTTTATCTTTGGCTCTCAGATACTTTGTGTTGGGCATGTTAAGCCATGTTGACCCATAGGAGCTCAGTTATCTTGGTGGGCCATAGGTAGAATTGTAGTTCTGATGTAATCAGGTTCTCACCTCTTAAGGAATTTGAAGATCAGGATCAAGACCTTGAACTAGTAACAGAAGTGGACTGAGAGCCAATAGAGAGACCAAGACAAAGGGCTGATCTGTTTAGAGTCATTTCTCTTTGAGAAAGTTGGTGGCCACTTTCTGCTGAAGCTAAAGCTTCTGCATTTTATCAACCTTTAGCATCAGGAAAAATGTGTTACCAAAGTCCATTTGGGAAGTGACAAATGCACGGATCTCTGTGGACAGATGCTTTTCTGGGAGCACAGGGTGAAATTTCCAAGCATCCTGGAGGAAGAGGAAAGTATTTTTCACTGCTGAAGCTACATGATTATTCAGGTTTAATAATGAGTTGATCAGGAAACCTTGCACTATTTTGACAAATATGGGATGGGGAAGCAGAAGGGCTTGAGTGGAAGCTGTGAGGGAACAGTATCCCAGCTCATTTTTCAAAGTATTTCACCCTTTCTGAGCAGTAATATTGGATATCACCCTTGTTCAGTTTGAACCACCTCTTCTTCATCTAGGAGCTATTGTCTTGTAAGCATTGTGACATCTTAGAAGAATATTTAGATGTACATCTTGGTGTCACCAGTATATCATTGGCAGCAGAGACCATAGCGTCTCACCATTTTTCCAAATAGTTTTATATAAATATTAAAAGTGAAGGTAAAATGCTCCCTTTAAGGGAAGAAAACAGTTTATCTATTGCTATTTTCTCGGGCTTGTTGGAGAGGAATGACGCTATTGTAGGGCAGCTAGCTGTGTCATGCAAATGTGGACAACTGTTTTGAAAGCTTGTCAAATTGTCTGAGTACTGAGATGTGATCACTATCCAAAGTCATAAAGAGAGTGTCCTTTAATGCTTCCATGCTCTCTCTGCTGTTCTCTCCACTGAAGCCTGATTGCAAAGCATCCAGAATGTTGGCACATGTCCCATGTTGTTGGGACTTTGTTGTCAATACTTTCTTGGTGATTTTTTCCTTTGAAGCATGATGGTCCTATGAGTTTTTCTCCTGTCATTATGTTTGTTAGTTTGTTTGCAGCATGATCCCTAAAAATGAGCAGGGGGTTGGAAGTCAGAAGATCCTGAGTTCTAATCCTTGCCGTGTTACTAACTTGTGTGAGCTTGCTCTCTGCCTCCTTTTCCCCATCTGTAAAATAGCTGCAGGACTGCTTAATTTACTTAGCTATTATGATTAATTATTTGTATGGAACTTTGAGCACATAAAGCTCCATATAGCATATTAAAAATAGATTGAAAAGATTAATTTGGATGTGAATTAAGCTAAACCAAATTAAGGACACTTTAATTCTGAGTAACAGCATTCATACAGGGTTTTAAAGGGGTTTAATTAATTCACTTTAAAAGTTAATTTGGATGAATGTCCCCATGTAGACAAGCCCTTTGTCTGATTGCAGATATACTTGTCTAAAATAATTTTCCTTCTAGTATGTAGTTAAATTCTCCATAAAATACGTGAGAACATTCATTAAAAAAAGATGTTAAAAGAACCCTATTGAAATGCAGCCTTTTTGTTGGCGATATCCCTACTGTATTATTGGCTCCTTAGATCAGAAATTCATGGGAAGGTAGTTCAATGAATCATCTGTTTAGTACGTCAGGCCCTCATCCTGTTCTTTTCTATTTTGGTTTAAGGGGAAAGTACTATAGCTGTGTTTTTAATTCTTTCCAGAATATGATGAATAAAAGGAAAAGTTTCCAACCAAGTTTCATTCACTGATAAATATAAGAAACCTTTTTCTAAGCTATTACTAGTAAACCTTCCAAAACTTTGTACTCTTCTCTGCCCCACATACATTTCTCTTGCAGTTTCCTTAGCTTCTGAGAAACAAGGTTACACAGGCAGACTTCAGTGTGATTACATCATCAACAAGGGGCAAAATTGTGATCCTATCAGTTGTAACGGTTGCAATATTCATGAATGGAATCCTGAAAGTTCAAATAGTTAAGCCCAAATAAAATTGTGATCTTTATCCCACTTGACAGCTACATTTATCAAATTATTAAGGGGAAAAATTGATTGCTAAAAGTTATACTGTGATCTGTTATGTGATTTTATCAAGGTATAACTGTGTTACCAAGTGGAAATTGCTGTCTTATTCAGAATGTGAACTGAACACACACAATTTCATAACAAAACAACTACTGTTCTGGCAATTTTATTTTCATTCTTAACATTTTTGTTTCTTTTCTTGCTCCCTTTTTCTTTAACATCCTTTTTCTAACTGTTACATTGGAAAATAAAAATAGGAAAATGGAGCGAGGGAATTAAATAATGAAAATTTACACTAACCAGTTTAATTTCACCTCATGTGTTTGAATTAATCAAACCAGAAAAACATTAAATCATATGCTGCATATTAATTAACAGGTTGAAATACAGAAGCCGATTGGGTACATATACAAAACTATATTTCTTGCCTTGAACTATATTTCTTGCCTTGGATATATAATCTTGATTGCAGCCATGTTTAAGTTTTTCCTTGGTACAATTTCACTGATATTTTATATTTCCACAGAAGAGTAAAATACATTTTAAATGCTGTAATTTTAAAAACAAAATACAAAAATCTGTCATTGTTACGGTAGATACTCAAGTCAACTAGACACTATTACAGTAGCAGAATATTGCTTGGGTTCCTAGCTAGATAAAACAGTATTTTTGATGGCTGGTATATGTTAAAATAAAAAAGCAGCGGCAGCAGCAACAGCTCTGCTTCAGAGAGGTTCGCTCTTGTCACAGCTATTAGTGCCAGTCTTTCAATAGCATGTCAGATTGATTGGCAGACAGTCCCTTTCCTCTTTAGTAAAGAACAGTAATTTTAGTATGTGCTTGAAATAAAAACCTAGAATAAATGATTTTCGGTTTGTAAAGGAGGAAGCTAGATTTCTTGCAACCTATGTACATTACTTTGTAATATGTTTCACAGAAAATTAAGATATATAAAATTCATTTGATTATTTTTGTCACTCACTTCTAGCACTAGACTTTATATGCCTGAGAAAATAGCCATCTGACAGTACCTTTCTCTGTCTAGGAATGACCTCTATAGGTAGGGCCCTACCAAATTTACAGCTGTGAAAAATGCGTCACAAACCATGAAAACTGGTCTCCCCCCGTGAAATCTGCGGTTTTGTGTGCTTTTACTCTGTACAATACAGATTTCATGGGGCAGAGTACCATTTCTCAAATTGGGGTCCTGATCCAAAACTGAGGCCCAGAGTTATGTCACCATCACTGTTTGCTGTGGATTTTTCTGCAGAAAACTGAGTGTGCAGCCCCTAAAACTTGTTTCCATCTCACAATTTCACAGGTTATCTTCTAGTCCTTGTTACTATGGCATTTAGAAAGTGCCAGAGAATGACAGATTAGATTGGTTTATACATGTGAGTCTGTGATTGTCCTCTGGGATACCAAGGGTAGTAATGAGGGGGACTGACATCCTTTGTGCTGCACTCTCCAGGCCTACCCCTGAGCTCATCACATGAGTCTATGATGTCTTCCAGGGTAAGCCTTTACTTCTGAACAACCTGTGCCTCTGTGATGTGTCTCTTCTTTGGCTTACTGACCTTGTGTGGAGGGATGGTGTCTTCTATGTCTCTGAGCGAAGGGTAGCCAGATAGTCCTCATTTTTTCCCTTACTTGCTTCAAAATATACCATCATAGCATGGTTGAATATGGTTCTGCAACCAGTAGTTGGCATAATCTCTACCCTAAATAGCATACCCCTAAAAATACTCTTCTTCAGACCCCTACCTTCTGTCCCCTCCAAGGCATGCTGTCCTGCAACTATCTATAGTCCACCTCTTGCCCATTCTTAGCCTACAAGTCCCTTAGCAAATGCTAGATCCTTCGCTCTCTTATCTGTTATTATTCCTTTACATTTAATTGAAGTTAGCTACTCGTGTGCTTAAAATTAGGTATGTGCTTAATTACTTTGTTAAACCAGGCCTTAAGGCACCATTGACACAACTAAGGCAGAGGCACCTTGCTGAGCACATAGAGTCCTCTAAGCCACTGGTTCTCAAACTGGGGGTCACAACCTCCTGGGATCGCAGGGCGATTCCAAGGGGGTTGCGAGCTCTTGTTACATTTGGCGACATTTTGGCGGATGCTCCAAATGTGGGAGTGTGTCTGCCGAAAAGCCGCCGAGTGGAACTCTTTCATTTTCGGCGGCATTTTGGCGGACACAGAGAGAACCGCTGCATGTGCGCCAAAATGCCACCAAAAACGGAAGTGTTCAATTCAGTGGCAATTCAGTGGATGTACCCAGGGGTTGGCAGCAGACGCAGCGCAGAGGAAAGGGGTCTCGAACCAAAGAAGTTTGAGAACCACTGCTCTAAGCCCTTTTGAAGTCCCAGTTGAGCAACCATCTCCTAAACTACGTTTTGTACTTGACCTCTTTAGTAGTCAACTCCACAACACTCAGGGGACTAGGCTGTAACAAAGCACCTGCTCTGAAAACTTCTCAAGTTGCCAACCATGTGCTGAGCAACAGTGGAGTGCACAAAAAAACATTTCCCATCCTGCATAGATGGTAGAATCACTGATTAAAAGATGATCAGACTCTTCTTCTGTGCAAGCTATTAGTCCATTACATTTATAGATAAAGTCATCCTTCATGCAGAACATGTAAAACACTGTTTTACTGCCTTATTTGGAGCTGAAAAAAGTATGTACTTAGCATAAAACTTTAAAGGCAAAGCTGAAATATTGTAATATAGATGTACAAGAATTCTCCGAAGACAAGTCACCAGAACTGGAAAAGACATGAATGGTGAATTTTGCTAGACTATACATATGCATAATAAATACTATATACTAAATTTAAATAATAAAATTATAGTTTAGTGTTGAATTATCTGTGCTTTCAAAGACTATGAAAAGATAAAATACAACAACAGACAATTAGAATAATCAGAAAAAAGTTCCAAGAAGAAAACAATGAAATAAAGAACTATTCCTAAAAAGATATGACTTCAGAAATAAAGCTACTATTTCAATTGAGTTATACAGATTTTTTGTAATGTAGAATGTACCAAACTATTAAAATATTAATTTGTTTTCTCATTAGCAAAAACTCTTTTATGAGTGGATATCCCAGTTCTTTACAGAATCTGAAGTTATGGTGGATTCACAGAAAATATAGTCATTCTGTATTCATGTGAGCTTAGTGTACGTATTGATAAGATAAATAAAACGTTTAAGAAGACTGTCAAACTACAGGTTTAATTGTAAATACCAGCTGTAAATTTAATATAAAAGCATAACAATACAGTAGCGTGATCACAGTTATGAAGAGATGACTGCACTTCTTGAGTGTTTAAATTGACAATGCTCCCAAGACCTGGGGGCACTATATTTCAGTATAACCACATTTTAGAGTATATTATTGCCTATATAATATCACCACCTGTTGGCCTTTCTCACTACAGCTTGTACATTGTACAGAACGTGCTTGTTATTTTGTCCTTCAGCAGAGCTCCTGTCTCCTTCCTGATCATATTGCATATTTTCCTTCATTTTCTTTTAGATGCTTAAACTACCATACAGTTACCTGTACTGCAAAAGTATACTATTTGCTGTAACTGAACAGATAGGTACACATTTGTATGCAATTTTCTTTAATTTGCCTTCCAGATCAGTATCATTTCATGTCTTGAGCATTGGCTTTTAGTGATTGAATTATGTGAATAAATAGGTGTTGATCCAGCAAAGCAGTTAAGCATGTATGTAACTTTAAGTATGTGAGCAGCCCACTGAAATAAGTTATGTATATGCTCAAGTGCTTTGCTAGACTGGAACCATGGTGAGTAGCTGGGCCCTTAGCAATAATCATTTTGGTGACTCACTAAACACTGGCACTGCATGCTAAAAAGTTTTTATTTAGGATTTCCTTTTGTTTGCTTTCTCTGATTAGAGGCATACCAGACCCATATTTCTCAACTCTGAATCTTGGTTATTAACCTTTTGTAATTAAGATACTTTGTCTATCTGACACATATTACTCTTTTTTACTTTTCTAATTTACATTATACTTCCAATAGTTCTTTATAATTTTTCCCATTTTTTCATTTGCCAGATCTTTGGTACCTTTCAAATGCTAAATGCTGTTCCATATATCCTTAGTAACTAGGCTGGATTTTTCTGTCCTTTTTAATATTTAGGTTTTATTGGATGAATGTAGATTGCACCTTCTCTAACTGTGCCTTAAATAATTGCCACTTAAGGGAATTAAGAAGTACAAGGGAAGGAAAATGCTGACCCATAGACTAAGCAGAGGGGAAAAACGTTCCCACTGGGTCCAATTTCATAAGAAGGACCATCAGGATAGTGACTAGGACCTGAAATTATGGGCTGAATGACCTCTAAAAAATTATCAGTTCAAAGTGGAGCTTGTCTATAATTGTTTGCACTAAAGAAAATGGGGATAGGGAGAAATCCCATAGAAGGAAGGCTGCTTCCTTATTCTTGGTTAACATACGAAATGAAATTATATACTGTACCATGTAGCTTTTGTGCAGTGTCAGAAGATCATATAGTGGGTCAGTTCCAAAAAGGCAGATTAAAATATCTTAAATTCCAAAGGAATATTTTATACATGTCCTCTATTAATCATATTCAAACACAGTACAATATATTCATCAATACTATAATATAAGAATCTGGTGAAAGTGATGAAGAGAATGTGCAATATAAAGGGCCTTGAAGCCCACTGCTAAATTCACAGAGATTTGTTTTCTCCTTTAGCTATATTGTCTAATTCTCATATAATATGCCCTGGAAGTGTTAGGGGGCCATAAAATGGGTTTAAGTGACATATAAATTACAAAAGGGCCTTGCTGTAAATAAATATAGAGGTCTGTATTCTTCAGAAAATGTCAATAACTGATCTTCTAGACTTCTAGACATTGGGCTAAATTCACCTCTGGTAGAATTGAATGCTGTTCCATTGACTTCAGTGAAATTTCACCTATTTACATCAACCGTCAATTTGTTCCATTGTCTTCAGAAAGGTGGGGAGAAGATGTACGGAGGCAAAATTGTAAGCTGGTCTCTTAGCATACAGTGAAGAATATTTTCAACTACTGTACAATCAGCTTTTATTATTCATGACACCTCTTTTCTTTCAAAAAAAAAGTTTCAGCAACCTAGGTGATTGTTACCAGAAGGTTTTTAAGGGAAAGCTTTGAAGCTTTGTAACTAAAGGACAAAGCTGGTTACTAACTGACATTTAGGAATTGAAATGTAGGAGTGGTCAATGCATCTGCAAACAAGGCATTAGGACAGCTGCTACATTACTTACTACTGTAAGTTTGTACCTTTGTCTCTGTGCATCTTGCCAAAAATGTGCATTCTGGTTTCTATCTTACTGCATCTGTCCAAAGACCAGAAAATAATAGTAGGTATAAATTCCTAGAACTTCGTCTCCAGAAGATTTACAAAAAAATCAAAACATCTACTTTGAAGCAAAGAGCATCCTATGATAGTGACAAAGATAAACCCTAATTATTTTGGCTCAGAAGACATCCAAATCTTTTAGATTCTGGAAATTCATTTTATCTGAATTTTGGATTCAGAGTGAACAGCTGATATTCAGATAACTGGTGTTTGAAAATTCTTGGCAGCAACTATTTAACCACTTAGATGAAAAAAAAATTCTGTCAAAATAGTTTTTTTTTTTAATGTCAAGGAGGTAATCATAAAGAAAAGGGTGAACTTTGGGGAATATAATTTTAAAATGTCTAGAGTCCATGGACATGAGTTTGTACCACAAAATGTATATGCCAAAGGGAGTTCATTTACTGGCATGAAAGTTTTTAATGCAATCAGAAATTTAGCCTTACTAAGGACTGCAAGATTTCGCCCTAACAATCCCCTATTCTGGTCCTTTGTGTCACTATATTGTTTGTTGCTGAGATTCTTCTTTGTCCAGCCATGCTAGAGAAGGACCGGAGAAGATGGATGTGGTTTAATTAGTCCACAGTTTTATTTCTAAATGGCAGGGAGTACCGTGTGGATAAAAGTAATTCCATAATCATTTACACATACCTGGATTTCCCTCCCTTTACCCATCTAGATCCCCAGCATCCCTTAAGATTTCAAATTTTTCTCTTCTAGTCCTCTGCTTCACTCCACTTCGGAAATAATAGCTTTCCATTCAACATCTGCCACCCAGGTATAGAAAACAGCTATTTTTAAAAAATAAGGAAACTGGATTTACAGCTTCCAATTTATTTCCTTCTGTGACTGTTTTTGAAGAACTCCCTTTAGGTGTCTTTATAAAGTCTACCCTCTTTTGAACGTAATGATTTCAAACTTTGGATATTCATTATCTATTAGTACCTGGCCACTTCCCCCTCAAATGAGGGTTATGGGGTTTGGGGCTATAAAGGAGAGGGGATTGGCTCCCTGCTGTACCAGTCCCAGTAGCCCCAACCCTCCCGCTCATTTCTGCTCTTTTAAAGGATATCTCCTTTAAATTCTTTCCCAGTCTATTTTATCTGATCCCCATATTCCTTCCCTACAGAGTACCTGAACTGAACATTTGCCCCATACTTATATCATGAGTTTTGACATCATATCCTAATGTCTGCTTCATGTTTGTCCCAACTAAGCCTGAACCCACTATGGGGAATGCAGCAACAACAAAAATACTTCACCTTGGCCAATCTGGCAGTGAGGGAAAAAATTCCTTTTAAGCTCTCCAAGAAAGGAGCAACTAGCATATTATCCCCATAGTGGATCATGACAAAACCTGGAATTTAACTGTTTCCATGAGTGGGAGGGAGGATGTGCTGCTCTGCCTGGTCCAGATAAAAGAGGGCTTTTTCCTTCACAAGTATGGACCTAAATAGTCTCCCCTCTCTTCCGGTCAGGGGGGCTGGGTGGATGGGATGGGTCAGTGTCCCCTTGTTTACCTGGTCTGATAAGCTGCTGAAGCAAGGCTGTCTAACCTTAAAGGGGGCCACACACCTTTTCCTACAAGCCAGACAACAGCCCCCACTGCTTAATGTGCGGTGAGGCCATTCTATTAGTCTTCATGTCATACAGGGTTTAACTTGGCATCTCTCAAGGCTCTCTGTGATGTTTGTTCAGCAGTTTACTCTTACATCCATCCACACATGTAAAAATTCAAAAATGTTAAAAGTCATGGACCTATTTTTCAAAATCTGAGAATCATGAAATCTGCCAGCTGTAGTTAAAATTTAGCCTTATGTATATCAAAGATCAGCAGAGCTAAAAGAATAGTAAAATGTAACCTTCTGCCATCTCTTTATTTTTAAAGTTCAGGGTTGTTCAATGCATAAACTATTCCTTAAACCTTTCAGTTCATGGGATTGACCAGTTAAGCAGACACATTTATTTTGATGTGTATAGGGATTTCAAATTTAGAACAGAATGATAGAAGTTTAGAGTATAAAACAAATGAACTAAGCAGAAAAGCAAGGTGTTTGTTGGACATCATAAGGTGTTTGTTGGACATCATAAGGTTCTTTGCCACTGAGAATGTTGGGAAAGAATTATTTAAAGATAACTTTATGGAGAGAACAGAGCTTCTTATTCTTGAAGGTTGCTGTAAAACTCTTGTAGCTTTCATGTCATCCAGTTACGGGGGAAATAACATTTGATATTTCAGGAGCATGCTTTTTATAACGTAATTCAGATTTGAGCATGAAGCACTTTTTGATAGGTGACAGTGCAGCTTCATAAAAGCAGCTCATGACCTAATGATTACCCTGTTGGTAAGGTGAGTGCCCATTATTTATCTGGTGAGTCTGCTGTATATTATGTGGAAAGAATGTTTTCACATGGCAAGTCACAAATTTGAAATAAAACACTGATAGATGCATTTGATTTTTGTTTTTATTTTCAAAAACTCTCTTTATAGTTAGTCAGTTTATAAGCTCTGCCTTCAGCTAAAATAACACTTGTTTTTTTCTCTCAAACCATCATTTTGAAAACCAGTACATATCCTGTCATCTTAACATTAATGGGTGAAGTGAACTGATTAGAGTTATTTTTGCCATTAATTTTCTTTTAAAATCATTTTAAAATTTGTGATCCAAAAACAGAGATTATTGTATAGTTCTGCTGAGACTTTTGATTGTTCCTGACACTGATTGACAGAAAGAGGGGTTTTTTTTGTTGTTGTTGTTGTTTTTTGTTGGAATAAGAGAAAAATACAAATGTTACTAAAAGCAATGACAAATGTAAAATTGTGCTTTTCTTCAGTTGCATTTTAGAGATTTTGAAAATAAAGCTTTTAGTGTATTTGATTTTAGCTCCCATTGGCACAACACTACACTTCTCAAAGCAGCTACTTGTTTTCTCATAGGTTGTTGTTCATCTGATGCTGACTTTACCATTCAAGTCTAAGACTAATATGTCGGTGAAATGTGACTGTCTATATTCTTGGTTAGGCTTTGCTGTTTAATACTAACATTTCAAAGGTTAAAGGGAAGTATTGCTCCTATGTCCAGTCATATTTAATCATAGTGTAACTGTGTCTGTTAGAAAGAGCTATATGTGAAACTGATTTCTAAGACAATTTAGCTCTTATCCTGCAAAGTCTTATGCATATGAGTAGTCCCATTGAACTAATAATGCACATAAAGTTGTCTGTGTGCTTGCAGAAGCAGGGCCTGTGTTAGAATGGTTTGAGAACTTGTGTTCTTGTCTAGGTCTGTAGAAAATGCTTGTTTTTAAATAGTGCTTTTACTCAGTCCATACTACCTGGCCAAACCATGTCATAAATAGTTTTAGCACAAACAGTGTTGATTGTATTAAACACAGTATGATGCTCTGGGTAGATGGATCCCTATTGACATTGATTGGCGGAACTAGCTGACCTTGACCTTAGTAAATTTTCCTAATATGCAATTGAAAACTAAAAACAGAAAAAACAAAATTAGGCACGTAAGTTCAGTGTTATCTAGAAAGAACTATGACACTCAGCACAGGAAGAAGAGTTTCTATTTTGTTAAACTGAACCCACTGCAATATTGTCAGTAGTTCACCACAGTATGGATGGTATATAGAGTGAGATGTTTTCCAATAAATGAAAGTCATAACGCTGCATAAGATTAGAACTGAATGTTTTGCTGTTGCAGCTGTACTAGATGGGTGGTTTAGGCAACCTGAAATGCATATTTTTCACTTTCCAATAAACTTTTTTTCTGCTTCCATCAGAACCATTAGAAATCATGTCAAGTGTTTAAGTGTTTTTCAACAAAGTGAGAGTTGTATGTTGGTGATTGAAATTGGGAGACAGGTTTATGTAATTGGATAGGTTTTTATTTTTCTCTCTGTCCTACATCTGTTGTAAGAATTGGGACATGAAATTTAAAAGTGGATTTCCTTTATCTGTGACACACAAATACGTTTTTAGTTTTAAATTCTCTTTAAAATATTCAGTTCAGATTTATACATTATTAAGGGCACCCAGGGTGAATATTTTATCCTATAGTACCATTGTTCGGTTTTGTTTTTATCATAGGGAACTGAAAGTCCATTGGTAATTTTTGTATTAAAATGCTTGTTAATCTCCATTGATTTCTAAGTTTGTTGTAGATTCTTAGCTGAAAAATACAGTACATCACTGACTGTTCTATCACCTGACAGCAATTGATAAAGAATCCATGCAGAAAGTGTCAGAAAAAGGTTAATATTTATTGATTTTTATGGTGCTGCAGCCAATGTAGTTTTGCCATCAAAGATGTATGGCCACCAGCAATGGAATCTGTAAAATTGCAGGTTGCACGCTAGTTTTTATTATAACCTGTGTCAGTATTTGGACTTAAAAAATGACAGATATTTAATTTAAGACAGAAGGCTCTGAATGTGCAGCTTCTAAATACCTGGGACTCACATTTAGCATTCTAAAATGAAACCCAAGAGCAGCACTTAAAAGCTCAAGGGGGAAAAACACACAACCTTGCATTGCAAGTGACGATCACATTTAGCCTTTTCATTCACTTAACTATGTGCTATTGATCTGCAGAAGGTGCCCAAGCAAGTGATAGCTGAAATTATGAGCAATAAAGGGCTTGCTTCTTCAAACAAAAAAGTATATAATTAGCAGGGGCGTAGAAGGGGGCAAAACCTGTGTTTGGTTTTAAAGGAGTTTAAACAAAATGGAATGAGTGCAACAGCCGTGTTTAAATGTACACAAGGAGAAATCTGGTTGCCTTGAAGCATAAATCCATGCTCTGGTTGCAGTTTATGTGTAAAAATTAGGAGTGCACCACAGCCTTTACATTAATCTCCATCAGTACTTGCCTGACAGAAAGGCAATCCATTGGTTTGCCTACACCAACCAGGGACATGGGAAATCTTTCAAAGCTTTAACTTTTCTAAAGGTATCTGTAGTTTACATTTTTATTCTATTTTTCACTTAGCTGACTTCTTACACCATGCTTTTCATAACTGGTATGGCTTTCTGGAAGCTGCAAACTGTTCTGGAAGATTTATAAATGGTAGTTAAAGAGTTGAAAGTTACTTTAATAAAAAAGAAAATATGTCCCAATCCTGCCACCTTTATATATGAGTAACTCTTATTCAAGTAGACCCACTGACTTGAGTTGAACTGTTCTCAAGAGCACGGACCGCAAGATTGAGCCCTATATTTCAAGGGAATGCATTAAATTTCTGTATTATAAAATTATTGCTATTTTTATACTACAATTTTGCATGCTTGTGTCTCTCTTTTTTACTTTCTTTAAAGTTTAGAGTGGTGACGGAGGGATAACAATGAGTTTATTTTGTAAGCTAATGATAATTCTAATGGTAAGCAACACTTTTAAGTTTAACCTGAGCAGTAGAATAAAGTGTGTGGTGTGCTGTAAACATGTTTTACATCTCCTCTTGTCTGTACCACATTTTCCTATTGAGTTTTATACCACTAGTTTGGCTGGTTCCCCTCCCTCCCCCAAAACAGCTTACCCATTTTATTGTGGTCATTTAGAGGAAAGAAAAACAGTTTGTCTCCTTGAAAGGCAAGAGAACAATGAGTGGGAAACTTCTCATATAGCTAAAATACTATTATATGGCAACTAAAATTCCAAAATTAAAAGATAGGATACTAAGGAAAATCATGAATCATTTTACAAAAGCCACTGACAATTTGAAATATTCTTCAAAAAGACTTTTTATCTTTCCTTGAACTTAGTAAAATGTGATGTTTTAATTATTGTTAAAATAACTTGTTTAATTTCAATAACTCAAATAAAATCCATTTCTCATGTTCTCATATAACTCCACCTTTTTTATTTTAATGACTGTATCATTAATCTAACCTTCTCCATTTTTATTGTGGTTCATTTCCTCCCCCTCCCTTCCCCCCACTTCAGATCACATAAAATTCTGAATCTGAAGTGGTACATATATAGCAGCATATTCTTGGATGCATTTTACATTTTTTCTTTTATTCTTTTGTTTTTAACTTTCAATACAAGCAACATTATCATCATTGTATAATGTCCATAAGTAACTTCCATGCTGCAGCTATTGATGGCAGCTTAGTGACAGATGGTTTTTCAAACACTTTATTTCATTTTTTAAATTAAATATCACTGCTATAAACTATTCATTATCGTTTATAACACCTTCACCCCAAAATTGATCATTACCTTAGGTAATGGCTGATATGTTGTGGTGTTAGATGATTTTAACAAATGATTTTGTGGAATTATTACTTAATTCATAATGTAATTAAACTTTAGTACCCAGCAATATACAACAGAAACCATATATTTATTTTAGCTTGCATGAAAAGACAGCATTCCTTAAATCACCAGCATTCATTGAATAAATAAAATTAATTTATTGCTAACCTGCCACATACATATGTGCTGTAATATTAAGAGATGAGGAAGAAAAGAGGTATTTCCAGACTGTCTCTTGCCATTAATTGAATGTGTACATATGGTAATACACATCTCAGCATAGGGCAACATTCTGGCGTACCCTTCTGTGCATGTTGAAAATGGGGATTCAAAAGAGGAATCACAGGTCATAATTCTTTATTTCCCTAAGCCCTGCAGAATTAACTCTTTGCAGATAGACCACACACATTCTGACTGATCCTCAGAAGCATAATTCAAGATGGCCTTTGGAAACAGAGGTGTGATACACATGTATTACTGCAACCTGAGGTTCTGCCTATGATCAGCACCCTCCTCTGTTTAGGGCTTGTTTATATGAACATTTTGTTTGCTGCAAGCTGGGGTGTGAACCTATATCACTCTGATTTGTTGTAGACTAACTGCCCCTTGGACCCTGCTGATGTTCATCACTACTCCCATTTCAAAGAAACTAGATCAGAGCCCACTAATGAACTGCTAACATGGTCAGCAGGGTACACATGGTCTGTGGCAGGATAGTGCAGGATGGATTCAAACCCCAGCTGCCACAAACAAATTATTTGTATACAGACATTCCTAAGGGTATGTTACACTACAAAATTGGTTGATTTTATAGAAGTTAATTTTTAGAAAGCGATTTTATACAGTTGATTGTGTGTGTCCCCACTAAGCACATTAAGTAGGCGGAGTGCGTCCTCATTACCATTGCTAGCATCAGCTCACAGAGTGGTACACTGTGGGTAGTGTGATACAGCATGGCCAGAGGGCAGCAGGAGAGTTAGAGGGGAGCCTTGCTAGAAGTTGGTTGGAGCACCTGGAGCCAATTAAGGCACCTGACGCAACCTGCAATAACCTCTGGGACAGAGATGATAGGGGAGCGTAGAAACATTTGCACCTGCATGAGGGATAAAAAGGGAGAGTAGAATTTAAGAAGATACATTTCTGAGAAGATAAGAGAGACTCTTTCACAGTGAATCAAGCAATTCACAGCAGACAGCACATGTTCTTTAGGTACAACGTTGCATTTTGCCTCTTATATTGAGTGCCTGCCAGTATGGTGAGACATCACACATGGCTGGGCAACAGAATTCGGTTTCCATGCAGCCATGGTAAGCCAAAGAGTATGTGGGGTTGGCTTCTTCAACCTTCATAACACGAGGGAATGGTTTCAAACTGCAGCACCCTCCTTTCCTGTAGCAAGCAATGTCGGTTGGGTTGGCTATTTAAAAGGAGGGGCTTCAGTTTTCGGGTAGATGTGCAGCACAACCCTCCCCACACCCCACCGCATGGCAATTCTCTGAGATGATTTCTTCACCCCTCTCCCCATCGCGTGGCTATTATCAGGGATGCTCCCTTTTAGCCAAACACAAACAGCCCAGCATGAATGGGTTCCCCTGACTGTTCCCTTACAAAAATTCTCCTATTTCAACGAGGTGACTGTGAATGATATCGCTCTCCTGGGGTTGGCACAGAGAGATAAAGACCAAATGTTGCTTGAATGCAACTAAAAGCCAGGACCATTTGCTGCCATGCTTTGTGCTACAATGATTCCAGACAACTTGCTCTGTCTTGGCATAGTAAAGTGTCCTATCATGGATGACAGAATAAAGCAGCCCTCTCCAGAGGCTTTCAGCGCTACTTTCAGCTTTTTAGTGCTACTCCCCCCGACAGGGAGGAGTACAGCAGTCAATTTTAAGAGCCCTTTAGGTCGTCGGAACGGGGTTGATTGTGTGGACACATTGATTATAAAATTGACCTAACACGGCTAAATTCTATCTAACCTCATAATGTAGACCAGGGCTAAGATTTTTCGTACTCCTGGAAGCAGTAATGTGTGTCAGCAGCATGCAAAACAGAACATGGGCAAAAACAATGGGGCAAACACCTGCTTGTGGAAAAATTAATGGCAGCTAGAATTTGATCCTTAATAATTAAAGGCCCAATTTTCAAATGTCGGTCCCTAAAGGGAGGCACCTATGGTATATTCTCATTTGGACACTAAATACCCTTTGAACATCCTTAAATGATCATTTTGACACCTGATCCCTGTTATAAAAGTCCTCTATTTATCCAAAGTCAATCCAGAAATCAGCAATGTAAGGGGAAGATATCCCTAATTTGACTCCATAGCACATTATCAACCCCTGGATCCACTGAACCCTTAGTGAATTTATATTTTTGATTGTTTATAAGTGATGTACCTTGATTTTGTAACCCTCAGTATTATGACATCAGAAGATGATTTACCTAATCCATCTTTAACACAACACATAAATCTTAGGCTACACTCTGACTTCCCCTCCTCTGGACCCACAGAGAGCTCTTTGAATGGTCTGTGCTTTGGAATCTAGGGATACACTGCTATGGAGGCAGCTGACTTGTTTTGTCCCCTTATGGCTCAAAAGGGTTGATCTGACCCTTAGATAACAAGTCTTTCAATGTCAAGTGAGCTAGAATAAAACCAAGCTGCGTTGGTGTTGTAAGGCTAGGAAGAGTGAAAAGTACTAAATGTTCATTTTTGTCAATAAAGCTGTCAGGAAAAATATAAACAGGAAGCAACTTGCTCACTTTTCTACCATAGCTATGCTATAAATAATTGTATACACTTACCTTTAAAGTATAGAGTTTTTAAATTATACATTTACAACAGATTGTCTAATTTGTGTGTGTTCTCTAGGTCTGAAGGCACTATCCACAAGAATGAACAAACAAAGAATCCCACCAAAATTTGTCAAGAGAATGAATAGTGCAGAAGTTATTGCATTATTTTGTATTTTAGGCCCCTCTTTCTGGTATCCTAAAACCTGTACAAAAGCAGTTGAGAAAAGTTAATGTGTGGCCTTGTCTTACTGCTGTGGTGCAGGAGCAGCTGCAATCCAGAGGGGATTTGACCTATGGGGAGGCCAGGTGATGTGTGTGCTGCCCAAAGTTCTACTCAGATAGGGCAGCTTTAAATTGCTGTTTGGATACCATAGAAGACTTGTGAATAGAGGATGGAAGAGGATGTACTGAATCAGTGCATTCTCCCAAGGCTTTGGCCAACTTTTAAGCATCCATTAGCCAGCTCTCAGCTTCCTGGGCAAGAATGGGTGGCAGGTGCCTTCTGCCATCATGACCCTCCGCAACAGTGCCTGCAGCCCTGGGTCCCATGAGCATAGCTTCAGTTCTGTGTTATGTTGATATATATGTCTGAATAGAATGGAGAGAGGTTGGGGATTTTTTTGGTAAGCTCACATTGAACAACAAATTACAGAGAGAATCGCTGTTGCTCAAGTGACATTAAGTAAAATATGGTAGAAAGAGGTGAAATTTCAAATGGCCTTTGAGTGGAAGGAAAACTGAATTTTTAATCTCCATAATCAAAACTCTCTTCCTGCTCCCAGTTCTTTCAAAGAAACTGGGGAAAAGGTCAAAGATTTGGGCTGTGGTTCTGCATAAACCAGATTTCCCTGTTTTCACGTCAAGAAAAATGAAACTTCAAGTAATTATAGTGGAATTTAATTGTTTTGGTTTTAGTAGTAGATACAATCTATATATTGGAAGATAAAGGTCCTAATTTTAGTCTTGCAGAGAGAGGACCTGATCTCCAAAACGCACTAACCTATACATTTTATTTCAATATGACTACTCAGGATTGCAAGCACTGTGGATAATAATGTTGGCAGAAATGAGCTCATAAATTGTACACAGCAATATATCCATGTCAAGTTTGTATTTTCACTCTTATTTACAGCACCCGTTTTAACAAAGATAGTATTTTAGGCTGGGAAGGTACACATGTTTTTAAGTTACACAAATAAAACAAGAATCAGAGAGGTAGCCATGTTAGTCTGGAACTGCAGAAGTGACAGAGTCCTGTGGCACCTTAAAGACTAACTTAAGTATTAGAGCATAAGCTTTCGTGGGCTAATACCCACTTCGTCGGATGCATGCAGTGGAAGTATCCAAGGGCAGGAATAA